>JAECZD010000010.1:883172-1185672 GCA_024349325.1 Pogonomyrmex californicus
TGCGTGTGCGGCGCGTGCGCGCGTGTGCGTGTGCGTGAATGTGCGCACGATCGACTCGGGAAAGCCTGATAAATGCTATACGGATTCATACGGAATGTTTACACATGCGACATACGCACACGTACGTACGTACACACACATACACACACACACGCGCGCGCGCGCGCGCGTGTAAGAGTATATGTTCTTTCTTTTTTTTTGTACATAAAACAAAAAAATCAATATCGCGAAAACTGTCGTTTCTCGCCTTAGCCTCAACTGGTCTGTTTTTCTTTTTTTGATTTTTATCTTGCCCTCTTCCGCCTGACGATGCTTCTACATGCTTGCTGACAATACCTTCGTGCGCTTCGCTACCTGCCAATTAACGCCTGCGAAATATTGCCGACCGAAAACTCGGACACAAAAACTGTACCAACGTATAAATAACAAAAACCAACGTAAACAATACGCACGATCGACCGATGCCACACGCCGCACGCAATATGTGGAAAAATGCATATGCCACCATCATCGACGATCGCCGCAACGACACACGACGAAACACGTATAAATATATATGCTAACGTATGAAAAAACGACGATGTCTCGGGATTGGGAATGTCTCGGGAAACCGCCGAAACGGAAACGGATGTGATCGACGCACGGAAAAACTGTGTATGCTGTGTAAAAACCCGTGTTACACGCACAAAACGTCACGGGGGAAAAAAAAACGTGGAATCGGAAAAAACCAAAAATGAACGTGTGAAAATGAAAAAACCAAAAAAAAAATACATACACGGCACGAAACGTACACAAAAAAAAAAACGCAGACGGCGACGATGCCGACGAACGTGACGGGAATGGGTGCGTTGGCTGGCGGAGTATCAGGAGTGCCAGCGACTGCGATGCCCGGAGGACTTCAGAGCGCCGGAATGGCGAGCATCGAGCTCGGCAAGAAGCGGATGCGCGACTCCAATGATGATCTGCTAATGGTACCACGGCTTATGCATGGAGTACACTTTTCTTTTTTTCGTAGCTGGACCCCGGCAAAATGGCCTCGATGTCGACGCGAGACTCCCGACGTCGCCCGTCGTCGTTTTTCGAAAATCGTCCGAAAATCTTTCGACGCGAGACCTTTCAGGGGCAATTCAGCGGGAAATTAAAATTGATAGATTCGCAGCGAAAGGCCGGTATTCCATAGTCCGTTCTATATATTTAAGATCGTCCTAAGTTAGGTCTCAGCTTGTCTTAAGATCCTGTCGACCAATAAAATGACCATATTACTCATATCTCTCATACTTAAGATGGTTTTAAATATAAAACCTGACTATGAATACTGGTGTCAAAGTGTCAGATTTCGAGTAAACTTACGATTGGTACTCCGCTTTATCGAATCACGCGTTATTAAATTTTGGATCCTATCAATCGAGACGCAAGAGAAAAAAAAATTAATCGCAATTGTGTTTAACTTATGTTAATTAACGTTTCCTATTTGCTCGCTTTTGCCCGGTTTCGCGCTATGAGTGACGTCACGAGTTTGCATGAAGGGGTGGAGTTCGGGTGATGACCGCGATGAGATTCAGGGTTTCAGGCCATTTTCCGGAGGTCCCGTACGTAGCTGTATCTTTAAGTTACAAGTACAGTTATTGCGATTGTGAATACACTGCCGAGCGCGCTTAGAGCTCTAGCTCCTGTCTTTCATTTTTATTTCTAACAAGAGTTCCGCTGTTTTTCTATTAGCTGAAAGAGGACAAAAATGTTTTCGTCGGTGAAACGTCGAAGCCGACGCGTGTAAATCTAACGATACGAGATGTCGCGTTTGTAACGGCGTTGCAACGTCACGCATTATTATGATCGAAACGTATATATACTGGAATACCAATAATGTCACATATGGCACTATAACTGAAATCTCTATGAGCCCAGCGACGCCACGTATGGCGTCATTATTGAAACCTCTCTAGTGCCTGTGTACCATCGTATATAGAATATTATTGTAGAAACCTTTATGCGATATCGATGGTGTCACGTATGGCGTCACGATTGAAACCTTTGTGATGCGACGCGATAACATAATCGCGTTTCTTTTGCAAAAAGAAACGAGATTCGCGGAAAAGAAATCCTATAACATTAATAAATTAATAAATTAACGCCACAAACTTTTTTTTTAATTGAATTTTTTTAAAACATTTTTTTAATTGATTTTTTTTTTTACGAAACTAACTACAATATCCGGCTTATCTATCTCGCTTGTATCGCGCAATGTAACTTAGCCTTATTCTCGTATCGTTCTCGGCTCGTACGCGATATCGCATCGGCTTCTGTTCAAAGACGATCGCGTAAGAAAATTCTAGAGACTCTATCTTTTTTTTCTCTTGGTTTCGCTTTCCACTGTCGTTCGTTGCCATGTTGTTCGTACCAGAGCTTACGCCTCGTAATGTATTTATAGATCGCTTACAATTTTTTTTTTTTTTTTTTTTTTCCGGTCGTTAGCCACGCCACGTTTATATTGTTTATCACAAATATGAGGAAGGGGAACTCTGCGAGAAAAGGTACGCAAAGCGCAAAGCGCTGTTTTGTGCAAGTTGTGTCCATTGTGGAGACACACATCAAGCGTGGCTAACGAGTATATATGATTTAACATACGTTTACCCTTTGGCGATTTTCCTCGGCCGATGAAATTAGTGGATCTACGATCGCACGAAAGTAGTACACTTTCGTGACGATTGTTGTCCGCTTTCCATCGGTCGCGCTTACATTTCGAAACACGCACGCACTACTAAAATGTTTAAGAAAAATTTAATTACAGATGATACGTACTTTAAAATATGTCTCTATTTTTCATTCATTAACGTTGTTGTTTGGTAAAACTTGCGCGATTGCTACTCGCAATATTTCTTCGTTTCTCCATCAAACTTTATGCGAGCGCTTTATGATGCGTTGTTTTTTTTTTTTATAGCGCGGATAATTATTTATTTTAAAACAGCAATTTTATCCAAGGCACTTGATCGCCATAATTGTGACATTTAAAGAAATGCAGCGATAAATAACGTAATTTCCTCGTTAAATTTTTGTCGTGAAAGAAAATTACTTGCTGATAATTGGAAGAATCTGTGAAAAAACGATTAGACAACTGGAGAATTAAAGGAATTTTGTGAATCGGAGTAAATTTCTGTTGATGCAAAAATTGACAAGTGCGCGCGTGCTTTGGATGCGAGCTCGGTAAGGAAACCGTCGATTCTAATCTCCGTACGTCAGGAAACGTTCCCTCGTGAAAAAAAAAAAAAAAAAAAAAAAAACCGAAACGGAAAAGAGAGTAAAGAGGGCGAGTCATAAGGCCCTGAAAGGCTTACCGTTTTTCACGGTGTTCTATATAAATTCACGGCAATCACCGTGATGCTGCGCCTACGGAGCGTTAGATCTGTGTAAATTCTGAGCTTGCGCCGATGATGCATGTTGTGCTTAAGCGACTACCGAGGTGATGGTGGACGTAACGTCATCCCCTCGACGCTCTGGACGATGACCAAAGTTTTGGCAATTTTTATTCGCGGAGGATCCCGTCGAGCGAACCCTCACGTCGCCGCGACGCGCGAGTTTCAAGAAACGTCAACGATTAATTCGCCGTTCGCGAGACGGCTTCTCTTTCTTGTCTTCGGTAGAGTCACGTCGAGTCTGCTAAGGAGCACTGTAGATTGCTTACATACACTCGCTACTTTTCTTAATACTACTCGTTCTTTTACTTCTGTCTTTATATACTTATATCATATACATATATATATATATATATATATATATATATATATATATATCACGTACATATATCTCGCTCTTTCTCTCTATCTCTATCCGTCTCTAATACTGTCTGTCAATCAGCATCTGAAACGCGATCGACAGATTCGTTCGAGTTTGAGACGTAATTTTATCCAACATGTGCAACTTTCCAACTCCGAGCTTCAGGACGAAAATGGATTTTCGCTGTACAAATAGAGGTTTCCTTCAGAAAGCGTGCATAACTTCTCGGTATTTTCGGTATACGCAAGTTTTCAATACGCGAAGAGAAAGAAAAAGTGCCCGCGGAGAATCCATATAAATTCATAAGAATGCAAACTTATGTTGCAGAAATGTATCAATATTTCGGAACAAAAATTTTGAAACGTGCTAATATCGGAGTAGCGGAATGTGAATGGATTTTCGATGTACGCATCTAAAATATGAGAATTGTGTAGATTTTATTCGGTGAATTTCACAGTGAATATTTTTTTTGGCAGTAATGCAAAGGAACGAAGACTTTTTTTTTTTATAATAAACATTAAATGAATTTTAATGCAATAAGTTGTAAGTGACGTCAAGCCTGACGTCAAATTTTTAAAAATTGTAATGTTTTCAAATTAACGGTTTCCGATTAATCGGCTTTGAACAAAATAATGACGATATTCCATAACGATTTCTTTTGAAAGCGACTCTTTTGCATTTTTTGAAAACTTTTGCTACGACGGCGTAGCGATGTATTTTAAGAGATTTTAATATGTAATAGCACTGGATTCGAATATACGAAGAAAAGTTAGGTCTTGTGCGATAGTTGGTAGCAACATTCTCAACCAGACAAAACGCAGCGACGACGTTGGTCTGGTTCCGCGCAGATGTTTACTGGCACAACATTCGAAAATTCTCGTTTATTTTTCTCATTAGAGTCGTTAGAAGCGCGCCTACAACGATCAGAGACGAGTGGGAAGTGGATCGGGAAATTTTGCACGCGAGTCGCGGTTTTTGAAAAAATTGCAATTCCGTGCGTCGTTACGACTCCGGGGGGGAGGGGGGGGTCCTTGGTTGGCGAGCGGGAACCGCGGGAACACGTGTTAACACGCATATACATATATGTATGTACTTGTGCGCCGCTGTGACAATATCTTTCACCCGGCCATATTATTATTATTATTATTATTATTATTATAAGTCAGCTTCTGAGCTTTTGCATCTCGTCTACCGCAGCTTCTAACTCGAACGTGTTTTACACCTCGATAGAGATTTTGATTTGGCTTTTCCCTCTTTGTTGCGCACGCGTCTGTCGCAGGCGACTTACCAAAGTGCCCGTTCACCACGTATCACCGCAAGCCTACCAGCTTTCGTGAATCCGTGTTGTGCAACTTTCGCATCACGTCGGTATCTATCGCGAAGCCTTTTGTTCTCCGAGCTACCAAGCCCAACTACGCCTTTTATTAATATCTCTCCGATCTTGTCTCTCTCTCTCTCTCTCTCTCTCTCTCTCTCTCTCTCTCTCTCTCTCTCTCTCTCTCTCTTCTTTTTCTCTCTTTCTCTTTTTATCTTTCTCTCTTCAGTCTCTCCGTGCTTTTGCTCGCAAAGAGAAGAAAAAAAAAAAGTCAGTTCATTTCAGTCCTGATTTATCTCTCGCGAAAGCGGACGAAAAGCTTTCAGATCGGAACATTAGCATTGACACTTTGTTACAGCGTGATTCCTGCTTCTTCGCTCTCGCAAATTGTCTTAATAGGAAGGCGACAGTGCAGTTTTTTCGATCGGTTGTTATTTTGATCGTTTATTAATGTAAGACGACGGTCTCTCTTTAATCGAGCCGCGCACGGTTCTCGATACTGACAATGGCTGGTCTTTCTGACACGCTCCCAATAGTAGAAACAGAGGAAAAGTGCAAAAGAAAGAAAGAAAGAAAGAAAGAACGAACGAACGAACGAAACATTTTGCAGTGTTATCCAACAACGAAACGTCGTCGTTTGGGAACGTCGCCGCAAGCTGCGTCATCGGCACAACTTTTACACACTACCACTAATCCAACACCCCTTTTCTGCCGCGCCATCGTCGTCTACCCCTCGTTTCTTTGAGACACGACCCTCTCTCGTTTCCCAATCTCGAAAATCCAATTATACAGACACAACGCGCCTCGTCCTCGAAATTAGTTGAAACCGATCCTGTCTTTGTTGCAGATGGACATGAAGTCTGTCGGGTCGTTCTACTACGAGAACTTTGTAAGTGCAGAACCTAAACATAGAATCATAATTCATATCGGCTGTAATCCATTTCTAATGCGCGTATCAGCTCCGCTCGCGATCAATACGCATCTATCCAAGAGACTTTAATTTCTTGCAGCGTTATATGAAAATTCTTTCTGAAAAATCCTCGCAAGCATCTCGATGGAACATTATATATACATTTTAGCGGGATATCGGAGAGTTTTCTTGTTTTTTGTAAAACAGTGACAATATCGCCGGGATGCAAATGCGACATCTCCCGACTGTGTGATGGTATAATCACTGTTTTGCGAAAAAAGTGTCGTAACAAGATACAGATCAACTCATCTTGCTAATTTATTACAAACGACAGTAACGATTAGTTTGATTGTTGGACAAAAAAGGTCGGCCTTTTCGACCGCCTTGTCGTGGAAAACGTCAAACCCGACGTCCGCTGCACGGCTGGATCAAGAAAACCCATGAACACGCAAAAAAGAACAATAATATCGTGTCCCCGGCCGAAAAACGGAGTCGAGGCTTTCATAAGAGGAAGCTTCCGCTCGTGTGGCCACGCCGCGCTCACGCGTCATAAGCTCATTCTAATCGCAAATCTTTTCGCAATTCTTTTTGCAGGCCTTCCCAGGAATGGTTCCGTATAAACGACCGGCGGCCGACAAGTCCGGCGTGCCGGTCTATCAGCCTACTGGTGCGACGACCTATCAGCAGTTAATGCAGCTGCAGCAGCCCTTCGTGCCTGTGTCATGTGAGTACACTGGAACACCACCCCTACCCACCCAAACCTCTAACCAATCGGTCGTGCAACCCCCGAACGTGCAAAGCAACCATCACGCGATGGTGGTGCAATCCTCCTCCCAGGGAGCCGCTGGCGCCACAGTCAATAACTGCGCCGACGCCAACAATGGCGTGCTGATGGATCCCTGCAACAATCCGCCGCCGCCACCTCCGAACGCTGACAATAACAGTAACAATAGTAACGGCAATAACAAGCAGCCGATTACAACGCAGAATCACGATGTTGAAAATGCGCGCAACTCCCCCGAATTGAATCACTCGAGTCCGTCGTTGCTGCAGCAGCAGCAGCAGCAGCAGCAGCAGCAGCAGCAACAACAGCAGCAGCAACAGCAGCAGCAGCAGCAGCAGCAGGTGCAGCAACACCAACAACAGCAACAGCAACAGCTCAATCAGCTGGCGCTGCCATCGGCGATGAGTCCGTTGACCTCGATGGCCGGCCTGACCTCGATGCCAGGCATGATGAACATGGCCTCGATGGCCTCCATGGTCTCCATGGCGACCATGTCACCGATAACGAACATGACCTCCAATTATAACGCTGCCTCCAATATGGCGAGTCTAAATGTGCTCAATAGCCTTGGAATGGCATCCGGCTTACCGGGCTCTCTCGATCCAGCGACTCTGGCGAAAGAGGTCGCCCAGAAAAACTACGCTAAGGCCATCAAGCTCTCGCAGGCCTCCCAGTCTTACGGCATTGGCCAGCTCGCCGCGCTCAATTACACCGGCGTAGCTTTGAACAAGCAAAACCTCATGAATCCCGCCGCGGCGGCCGCTGGGAATCCCGCGATGGCGGCAGCCAGTCTGCAAGCCACCGCGACGACTCCCAGACCCGTCATCCCCGGTCTGGCCGGTATCCCAGGCGCCTTGACCTCACCGCTATCCGCGGGTATTCTGGCGTACTCGAGACCGCCGCCCACAGCGACCCCCATAAATCCATACTCCTTGATCAGACAGCAGATCTTGCCGAATCCGTACGTCCAGGCGTCGATACCAGGCATGCCCGGTGCTGCGGCCATGCAGACCGCGCCCTACGTTCAGAATCCCTATGCCGTTCTACCTGGAATGGCCGGTGTACCCGGGGTAGCGGCCGGCGTCGCGGCCGCGGCTGCGGCCGCGGGTGTACCGACCGTGCCGCAGATACCGCAGATAGGCAATCCGGCGACGATAGCGGCGCAGCCGCAGGTAGCGATCCCCGTGAGCTCCGGGGTGATCATGCAACCGTACAAGAAGATGAAGACGTCGTAAAGACCGTCTCCCTGCCTACCGGCTCGTCGGGGGAAGACTCGTCTCTTCTCACGAGAGTGCCGTTCCCTTCCTCGGGCACCTTCCGTTCTCTCCCTCGCGGGAACGAACCAACGATTACGCTAAGCGACAGTCGCTAGTCGGATAATAATCGCCGCCGTCGCGGCGATCGCGGTATATCGGCGTATTTTAGATAATTCTAGAGTATCTTTACGATTAGCGTTCAATTGCCGAGACGAATGATGGATCGTAACAGTTGCTGTATTACGAATAGAACTTCGCGATTATATTTTCGTAGTCCCGTAGTTTCAGTCTCAAGATCGATAACGACAACAGATGGCTATTCGCGTTTAGAGGTGATAGCGTTTACGGAAGCGAAAGGCTCTCTTTAAGATTAATAAAATACACCAAATCTATACCGATTGAAACAAATGAATATTTGGTACAGATTAGTTTATATAATCCAGTGGAAATTAGTTCTAGAATATGTTATACCTTTTGAAATAAATTACATATTGGAGTCAACTGGAATTGAACTCCTTATTCATACGTTGTTGATTTGATTTTCTATATTTTGCTAATAAAGATTAGAGAAAAGAAGGGGAGAAAAAGAGAGAAAGAGAAAGTATATATATAATATATACATAATATATACATTCTTTATAACGTTACAAAAAAAAAATGTCGAATTGCAATCTATTAGCTTTAATTTTATTAAACGATCATGTATTTAAATTCTTCGATAGAGTTAAAAAAAAAATTGTAGAAAAGTGCAGTCTTACGATATTAATCTCCATCTTCGGTGCTCAAGAAGCGAGAAATCGGTCTTCGTTCGCGAGAGGGACGGAATATTCAGTTGAGCGATTGCGAGACGAGAGATGAGATGCTGATATGAAAAACACAAGTTCCGAAAATAGATTCAAAATAGATTCATTTTCTAGTCAGACATTGTCGGTGAACAGTGCCTTATTGACTCAATTCCATTTGGAGCGTTATAAGCGTACAATTACAAAAAAGAAGGGTGAACGCGAGGAACGGTGATTCATGAACGAGGGAGCATGGGGATTTTTTCCCCATGATATTACCTGCTTGCTTAAATGACTGAAAGAGAGAAAGAGACGTAACTACCGTTCCGATCTTATTTCTGTCGAAATAAACCTGAATTTAATTTCTACTGGAAATTTCGACTTGCCGGTAAAGACTGCGTTCGAAAGAGGGCGGAAAATTGAGCGTGGCCGAAAGTCACGAATTACATACGTTAATCACCTATTTTACTATTTCATCTTTTTTCTAGAGTAATGGCGATTTGGCTATATACTTTATAAAGATAGTTTAACTTTGCCGATTAGCATTATTTTACCGCAAAGAACTATCGAAAGTGTGTTACGTGGCTCCGTCATGTTTTTGTTTTTTTTTCTTTTAATAAGCTAAATTGTAAATAAGTCAATTTGCGTCATCAAATGGGCGCCGCAATATTATTATTTCGGAATTGCAAGTTTTTGTGCCGTAACCATTCGTCCAAATTTTAACGTATAACGTCCGCCACAAGGAAGATGAACATGTCGCTCGGCCTATGTCACGTTATGTGCGATACTTGCCTTTAAGTCCGTAGCGTTAATCAGCGTTTGCGATTGGAGCTCTGGAAGTAATTATTACACCATCTCAAGTTGGATTATTTTATTAGAGCTCGGTTTGCTTTTGTTTATATTTTATATTGTAGTAATATGTTTAAAATTTTATTTTACTTGTTTATTTTTAAAGAAAATTAAATAATATTAAATTTTTAAAAAATCGCGCAAGTCACATTGCTTTCGACCTTTTCGAGAAAATCATATGCAGCGCATTTGAAAAAAAAAAAAAAAAAAAAAAAAAAAAAAACCCTATTTTCTTCGTTATCGCATGATAATATTTTGAATTATTACGAGGCTCACGCGTGATATATTTGTTAATATTTAAAGAAAAGTGTTTTAAAATTTTTATCGACTTGACCCGTCTTTCTCTTTTAGTTTAGATATAAGAATATAGATTATTTGCCTATATTTGGCAACGTATATATTTCCTAAAAACACCTTGCACATCGAGACAAGAGTAAATCCGACTGGAAGACGCGACACTTCCGGTGGGTCCTTAATTGTTCTAATAAATATGCGTAGAACTTAGAATAGTTATTTGTTTTATACTTAGCGTATCGATATCTTTAGTGTGTAAGCGTGCTCGAACACAACGTACTCTTCTGTCCTGATGGATTCAATTCGGGGGAGTCTGTTGCACACACAGTGAACTTCGTCAATTGCGACCTACGAGCTTATGCATTTAGCCGAATGAGAGAGATAATTGAGAGAAAGAAATGGCAAGTCCGCGAGATGTGCGGAGTCTATTTATGTGGGATTGGAGGAAGAAAGAGGAGAAAGATTAAAATGGTCGATCCAATCTTGAAGGTGGTGAGACGGAAAGAAAAATGTCTCATCGACTTTCCCTCGAGGATGGAAAGAAAACGAGTTCACATGCGCATCGTGGTACACGACCGCACAAAACATTACACTTACACGACTTACACGATGGACACTGTATATTTTTATTAATTCGCGCGTATAATGTCAAGAGAGAAAAGCGATTATGTGTCGAGGGGGGAGGGGGGGGAATTCACAATTCGTATGCGAGAATGTGTGTCTACCGATGCGGCATCTCGATGCTTTTCTCTCTTCCGCATGTCCGCATTCACGTGTCTGCCAGTGATTTGAAAGTTTGTTAAGTCCAAATGCATAATTAAACGTGTATGCGTACACGCTGTGTTTGTAAATAATTTTTTTTTTTTTTTACATACAGGACGAAATTGAAAAAAATGTTTGTCATATGTGTTAGAGTTTCACGCATACGTATGTAGAAATGTTTGTGTACATATTTAATATATTATAATATATGTGAATATATAATATATATTATTTATGTGATATATAATATCTTATACATATATATATATCATACTATATATATAATATATTTAATATATTTATGTCATATATAATATATTAAATGTAATTATACGTACACATATTTATATTTATATATATATATATATATATATATATATATATATATATATATAGAGAGAGAGAGAGAGAGAGAGAGAGAGAGAGAGAGAGAGAGAGAGAGAATACACTCGCCGGCACGTATAGTGGAAAGCAGACGGAATGACCGGTTGTATCGTAATTTTCACGAAAAAGAAAAACCGAGCGAACAAATTGTACGACGGTAGGAATTTGTGTACACGAGAACGCGGAAGAACAGAATAAAATGAGGTATTTCCGAGAATTCCGGCACGTATGTATACGCAAGTGAAATGTACTTTTATCGTTTTACGCGCGAAAAGTTTGCGAGATGCCTATCTTAAATCTTTCTAGTGAAAATTTAATTTTAATTCTAGTCGTGATCGTAACAAATTGCAATTGTTGAGAAATTTCTTCGGACTGCGATGTTTCTCCTTGTTCTAAGCTCGACTTGAGAAAGCTACATTTCCTCAATTTCTTCAGTTCTTCCGCGGTTATTAGAAACAACTTCTTCCAAGTGGTCATAATGTCACCTAAGAAAACGCACAAGATTGTAAAATGGTATTGTCTCTGTAAGGTTTTTAGACTAGTAAATTTTAATTCGTAATAATCACGAGAAACGGTCTCTATGTGGATGTTAAGCTGTAGACTTTTATGAGCGGAACATAATTTGATAGATGTAAGATGAAATTTTTGTTCGTTTTTTTATTTGATTGTTATCTGCTAATCTTCTAATTTTTTCAATTTAGAATATAATTATGTAAATGATAATAAACGCAGAAACAGTTATTTTACAAATGTCTCTTCTAAAGAGAAATTGGAATTAAATTTCCTTGGAAATGGCGAATCAATATTTTAAACAATCATAAATTACAATTGGTTATATTTATAATTGTAAATTTGTTTGTAATTAACGTTTAAATTTTATTTAGGAAGTAGGAAGTAAAAGAGTAGATCTTTTTTTTTTAAGGAAATGGTTATTGCTTTAGAGTCGGGATTGAAAATTCTCAAGGGTATCATGGGGTCTTCCATAACAAACGCCACGCGAGAAAACTCTTCGCGAAGGCCGCGAAGGCCGTTTCGTACTAGTGATCGAGGGAATTTATCGAGGCGCTTGTCCCGAAGGAGGAAGAAATTGTTTCTATCTTTACGATAAACGCGCGTGCGGCGGCCCTATGTGATAATATGTAATGTATATTACACTTGTACGTACACATACACGCACGCACACACACACACACACGCACACACACACACACACACACACTGTTCTCGCATGCGCGTGGCACTGGAGTATAGGTAGGATTAGGCCTTTTCAGTGCCTCGTATGGCGTATCAACCTGGAACTTACGAACAATACTCGTGATACCATACGTCACGTATACACGATATATTATACGTGACGTCATCGGCGCTAAAGGGCTCGAGAAGATGACGATATACACCGTAATTAATCCGTAAGCAAAGCCCTAACGGCCTCGGACAAGCCGAAGATTCGGCGGTTTGAGAGAAACGCGAACGATGAAGTTCCGTACGCGACTTAATTTCGACGACAACTCGTATAAAAGTACAAGGATAGTGAGAGTCGATAGGATCGAGCCTGAAATACCGATCACGAATACCGACACTTTTTAGGGTTCCTGAACTTGATGTCTACAAAGTATATACGTACATTATCGAGAGGGTGGCTGGTTCTTTTTTTTTTTTTTTTTTTCTTTTTTTTAAGTTCACACACCGAAAACCCGGAGTCGCGATCGGCCGTCGCCGGTTCGTTGCGTCAAATGTAGCGAAAAGTTTCCTTAGGACTGTGATTCTTTTGTCGCGAGGCTACACTACCACGAGTACTTCCATAAGAGGAATGTTTATTATATTTTACTAGAGGAGAGAATATATGTATTCTTTTAAACGAGATTTTGCATTAGTATAGTATCCGTGTCCTGTCCACGGATGATGATCGAGAGGATAAGAATCGCGATCCCGCGTTCTCGGTGTGACGTCGGCAAAAAACAGCGGAAGTGCCTTCCCCTTGCACTCTATACACCATTGCACACAGAGAACACGTATACAACAAATGCCTACATTATTTAGACACGCGACGCGAGAGAGCGAAGCACTATGATATAAAAGAAAAAAAAAAAAAAACAAACTTACACAATATAATGATTATATTTATATACCCTTATTAAGATAAATCACATATATAACATACATACATATATATATATATATATATATATATATATATATATATACAAACACGTATTTTATCGTTGTTACATATAAGTTAACGCGGTGCAACGAAAGGAAGGAAAAAAAAAAACAAATAAAAAGGATCTATTCCAACAAGGTAACTAATTATACGCATAGGAAATTATTTTGTGGACTGTGTACCTGTATGTATACATAACTACATACATACATACATAACCACACACATTCGAATGCACTATTATTGATGAGAAAGAAGGAAGGAAACGTTTTACGATACTATAACTATATACACGCATCAGATAGTATTTATTATTGTGTACCGTACTGTCTCTTATAATTCTTCTCATTGTACATTATTATACACATATACGTATGTAAACATATATACACACACACACACACACACATCCCCAGAGCTCGCACATATGTAATATCGATATGTCGAGACGTACATTACGCGCACGACTTCGGGAAACGTAGATGCAAAAAGTTCGGCGCATCTTCGACAATTGTAAACGCGCGCGCGCGCGCCTGCGCGCAGGTCTATTTGAGTCTGTCCGAATTCTTTCGTATCACCATCCTGTTGTGTGTACTCGCGTTTATTTATGTGTGTGTGTGTGTGTGTGCGCGCGCCGATGTGTGCGTCAGGATTAACATCGTCCTCGCGCGAGGCACGACGAAAAGTGATGAAACGCGACAGCTTGCGCCGACTCGAGACGGAGAGATAGATCGTAGTCGATCTCGCGGTCTCGAATGCGTTTTTTTTTTTGCGCGTGCACGCTCACGGGGTTTGTCAAGGAGTCAGCCAGTATTTGTAATAATAATGCTTGAGAAATGCATGAATATTTGTTTTATTAATGCTTCTTCTTATTTCATCTCTTACTATGATATAAAAGAAAAGTGAAAACGGAACTTCCCGAGACTCGCTAATCCCTTGTAATATTTATATTTATACATATTTACGTATATATATATATATATATATATATATATATATATATACATATCATGCATATATATATATATATATATATATATAAAATTGTGTATTATTCGATATTGCGCCCATTATTGCGCTCACAGTCTTAGCCTCGCTTCCTGCTTCCCTTGTTTTCAATCTCCTCTCTCATTCGGAATCTATTTGACTCAGTGCTTGTATCGTAACCATTTTCTTTTTTACCTTGAAAAGAATTTTTTTTATCATCATTTTCCTTTTGATTATCGCTGTTATATTAGGCTGTCTGCGTCGATGCGACGTCGACCGCGCGATTTTTCAGAGATCACTTGTTACACTTGTCTGTTTTCAATTCATTTTTTTTTTCTCCGCTGACACTCTTAAACAGAATGTCTCTTGATCGCGTTGCGTGCTCTCGGCGAAATTTCTACAATCGTTGCATCATCGCTCCCGTCATTCTGCGAATCGTCGCGAATAAATTTTCCCACGATTCGTGACGTTTTCCTCTCGCCGAAAGCACGTGAGTTACGCCAAGCACGCGAGTCTTCTTAAAGACCACGTAGATGTTAGCCGCTTTTACTATGGCGAACACCGTAAAAAAGAGTGCCATACGACTCGCTGTGTCCTCTTCTTCTCGTTCTCCGCGTAATTTTCCCGTAATCTTCACATCTTCCTACGTCTCTCGTTTCCATCCCTTCATAGCTTTTCCCGCGCTTTAGTTGCGACATTCTTGAGGCACGGAGGAGATGTATCTGAATATGTTAATATCGATATCCCCCCTCCTCCTCCCCCTATCGAACGTACCGTTCCTTAGCCTATTATTCCTGTTATTCTATACAATCGCCACATCAAGCTTCGCTCCCCGGTAAAGATGTTTGATCGTCATCGAGAAGAAGGTCGGCGCTCTTATCGCGTTTTATCGTGCTCTCGCAAGTCGTATATTTCGAACGTGGGGTAAGACAGATTTCTAGATTTGCAATATAGATGTCTATTTATCTGCCGATTACGTCGGTCGTCGTCGTTGTACGCGATGGGCACGCATGAGTTAAGATACGGCCGTTGTTTCAATCGACTTGGGCGCGACGTCGTTAAACTCTGATGATAAATTTGTCGAAATTATTTACGCTACGTTCGCAATACACGACTTTTGTGTTTTCGGGAGACGATTTGGAATTTTGCATCGAGAGAAGTAGAATACGAGAATTGTTCAAAATAAAGTTATTATTCCGATATTGATAATTAAAGCATGTGATATAACGCACTCGTTTCACTTATTGCGACCTTTTTCAAATATTCTGATATGTCCTCAGTTCATCATCCCGCGTTCCCTTCGCTTCCTCTCCAGCTTTCTTTGTAACTCATCGCTAAGCCTGCGTAAGATGTGTGTGCCTAATGAGCTCCTCCATAACGCTTGGCACAATGAGCCTCTTGTAAATATAAAATCTTGATGAAAAACGCTGAAGATCATAGCTCTCCAAGACGTAATCGCTTGCACACATTACATGTACAAGTTATTTCAGAAGCAGTTTACCTTGGCGACGCTGGAGTCATTGATCTTCACAAATCGTACACGATGCTACGCAACTGTGTGTGATAAGTTAAGAGGCAGTAAATGACATTTTTACCAATAATTGAATTTACCAATAATTTTGTTGACGTAATATTTATTTCAACTTATCGACAGGGGGAGAAAGAGAGAGAGAGAGAGAGAGAGAGAGAGAAAGAGAGAGGGACGCCGCCATGATAAATCCTGAAAATATTTTCACGCGACGCCGCAAAAGTTGTCATGGAAAGAATTAAAAAAAAAAAAAAACAAAGTAAAAATCTATTCTGTCAGTTACAGCCTCGTATTTTATCGCAGCAAAAAATGATTTCGCTAGCTGCTTCTAGACGCGCTTCGTTTGCCACTTCCGCCATGTTCGGCGGGCAGAGCCATTACGCAGCGACGCGAATTGCAATCGGCAAGTAATGTGAGCTACCTCTTTTTTTTTCCTCTTTTATCGTCATTGGCATGATTTCGCTGCGAAATTACAAATGTGCGCCGCGGACGATCGATCGCAAACGACGCTATTTTCGCGATTGCTTGCGGCCGCGGCGAGGAGACGGCGGCCATCTGAGAGAGAACATTCCGGAATGGCCGACGCCGAATTCGACGAGTGCAGTATGCGACTGCATATACGTACGTGTCGAGCAGCAAATACGTAAACGCAATTACGCAAATACGTAAACGAAAGTTTATGGTTCTGTGCCCGCGCATGGAGAACAAATTAATCCGGAAGTGCAGTCCCATATTCGCGACGGTTTCATAGTTGTTGCTGCGCTTCAAAATCCTCTGGATATCAGCGGACTCGAAATTCGCGAAAATGATGAACACACGCGTAAAGCACATTTCTGCGTGATCGGTCTCTCCCACTATTAACGGCGATTGAACGGCGGCGATCTAGTTACCGCTTGTTTCATTTGTTACGCGTTCAATTTACCGTTAAACGGAAATCGAAGAAAGAATTTCGCGGTTACCGCAGAAATTTTAGTAGTAGTTCTGCTGTATTGTGTAAGACGAATAAGTCACTTCCTACGCTCGTGGCTAATAAAAGTTGTATGTGCTTTTGTAATATAGCCATCTTCATGATCCTTACCAGATTCGCCACTTAATAATAATCAGTATATATATATATATATATATTGCTGTCTATCTTCTTCTGCGCTAAAGAATTTGAACGCAAGCGACGCTTCTTGCATACCCGCATACCTGCGCCGATATTAAAATCGACATGCAGCACTCTTTCCAATGTAAGTATCGCAGTAGCACTTTATTGTATCACATATGCAAGCTTTAGCTCCATCGTCATTTAATTGTATCTATTATATAATATATTTAATAGGCTACTTTCTTATATAAAGTGTTGGCACAAAATAATATATTCAGTAGGAGATACAGATTTTATGTGCTTATTTCAGCATTCTGCGTACTCTTTTTCCGTACAACGTATACTAGTTTAATAAGTAGCTCCCAATTTGCGTGCCAAAGTGCATTCCCTAGAGCCCAACGTGAAAATCAAACGTGCAAACGAGAATATTTCCATTTTGGAATATGTGCGAAAAATACGCTGACTAATATTTTTTAAGTAATCATCTGTAAATAAAAATATTTGCTTTTTTATGCATTACTGTGACAACGATAATTAACAGAATTACATGTTACAATTTTAGGAAAAGCGTAATGATAAATAACAGCTGAGAATAAAATAAATGATAAAATAAATTGCAGCGAATAAACACAAAGCTTTTAAAGAGAGTAATATTTTTAGTAATATTTATTACTATTTTTACTTTATACAGTTGTTATTATTATCATTGTCGTCATCTCAGCTTGATGGAAAATGTACATTTATTAAAAAAAAAAAAATGGGTAGAAATTGTGAAAATTGAATTTTGAACAAAATGAATTTTTCTCGAGGCGACTTTGATTTACACATACTTAGATTCGGCATTTGGGAATGTATCGATCGCTCCAAGTGGGAAGTCACCTAATACCTCTATTGCCTGGTCAAACTGTCACCTCGACAAAACTCGAGATTAAACACTAGCGCATGCGAACACGGTATACACACAAAAGCTTGATAGAGGAATGTACGAGTGCGTACCCGTTCGAAGGATTCGCTGTCTGTGGTGATTTCCGCTTGTGCAGGCGTCAGCCACACAGTTGTAAAGAATATTCAATATACTGTGCAGTTTAATGTACCGTACGCCGTGCCAAGACACACGTCTTTATTCGTTTGCAGAACGCAAGGAAATAAATCGGCGTGCGCGTGCGACTTCCAACGACAGGCTCTGTCGTACGGGACGAATGTGCCAGCCATTAGATATATGTATTACACGTATATACACATATATATTAATTACATACATACATACATACATACATACATACATACATACATACATACACACACACATACATACATACATACATACACATATACACGTCACCGGTGCATGTTGAAGCGCGATCGTTCATGATCTCTTTTTCAACTTTCTGTTTCATGCTTGCCCTCGCCTGGATATTCACTGCACGTCTTTCAACCGAAAATTCACATGTGCATACCGTTTGATCCACCCTCTCCCCCTCCCCACCCCCGCTGACGCTTTCATCCCGACTCGACCGATGCGATCCTGATCCCGGTGCGATTATCTTGTGTGTGGCCTACCACGGCGCCGATCCATCCTTCTAATTGACCTCCCCTATGGATCTCCCGTTCATAAATTTTATAATGGTTTTCATCCGACTCCCGCCTCGATCGAATTACATCGAATTACACTCATGTGGCGATTGTGTGACAATTCTCCCGCTCATTGAAAATCTTCGCGACAAAAAAATATTAATATGCCGCATTAATCACCAATGTTAAAAAAAAAAAAAAAACGTTCGTTTTCTTATCTACCTATAAAACTATCTCGTGAATCTCATGTAAACGACAAATGTATAATAATGACACGCGTACGCAAATGGATCTCGTCGATATCGTTGGTTGCACGCCACTTGAAACTCGACGCAAAATTGTCAATCATTTTTCTTTTTTTTTTTTTTTTTTGTTTTGTTTTTGCGTCCGTTAACCAATCACATGAATGAAAATGGTGATGAGTTGTCGGTGCTTCTTCTCTCTTCCCTCTTCTTTTTTTATTTCTCACCAAATCGCCGATCTCGTTTCGTTCGTTGGTGGCCACGCCGAATCGTTTGGTAAATATTTGGCGAACGATTGAACAAAATAAAACGATATACGGATTCGAACGTTGTCGTACGACTTGAAAATGCCGGCCCGCGGTGATAAATCAAAAAATAAACGAAATGATAATGTCGATTTTATATATATATATATATATATATATATATGTGTGTATATATAATGTACGTATATATGCACGTGACATACATATTCGATGAGTGGCGGCGACCTGACACATGCGCTCTTGTTCTCCACTTTATCACGTGCTCCGATCCGACTGGTTGATTGATTTTTTCCGATTTTCGCTTTTATCTGACCGTGCATACCTACATGTAATCTTGCATTTTCGATACACACACACACACACACACACACACACACACACACACACACACACACACACACACACACATACACATACACATACACATACACGTACGTATATTACTATAATGACCATGTATATTCTTGAAACGTTGGCTTGGTACGTGTTGTGCACCGCCGCCGCATCATTTCGATGCCCGCGGACATCACCCGTGGACAAAAATCGGAATTAATGTCTGTGCACACCCCGATACATACATACGTCGTCGTTCATCGGTATGTAATATGGCGCGCTCGAATACTCGCGTGCGCGTCCCCACGCGTGGCGACCAACGCTCCGAAATTCTCTCTCTCCTCGTTTGCACGACCGATGCGTGTAAACGAACTTGAAAAACAAAAAACAAAAAACAAAAAAAAAATAAATAAATGAACGAAACACGCGCGGGCGCGACGACAAGCCGAAGATTTACACTTTCGTTTTCCGTAATTTACGCTTTCATTTTTCTCGCGCTTTTTCACCCGCTACCACTCACGCACCCCCGGCACATTTATCGAAACGACGAACGGCCACGACAATGCAATTTTAACCGACGACTCATCACGTTCCTTCGTGGAGCGTTTAATTTAAAAATAAATAAATAAATAAATAATTAAAAAAAAAAAAAAAAATCAACAAAATGACAATAACACGAAATCAAATGAAAATGATACGCATAAAAAAAATTTTTGAATCTAAAAAAAAAAACGAATGAAACGAATTCGATCTCACTGTCGTACATGTACCTGGATGCTCCGAGGACACGTTCCACGCGTGTCTCCTTTGATCTGGTGCCTTCTCCACCGAATTCAACCGACTGTGTGGTAATGAACGACCACCAAAAAAACTACCAATACTTGAAAAAAAATACCGTACGAACACTGCCTCGTTTGCTGCATGTGGATCGCCTTAGCAGCCTTAGCCACTGTCGGGGCCCAAGTGGTCCCCCAAAACGCTCACTGTGTCGTCTACACAGACAGCTGCGGACAGGTAGACTCATTATTGTAACCAGTTTTTTATCCGGTCTCGAATTTGCATCACAAGCGCCGATCGGGGGGTAATCGGGCGAGACAAGTCTCGGAGTGCATGTAACATCACCGTCTTCTTCTGCGATTCCCTGAGGAGTCGTAACAGCGACTATTTCACTCATCGATCGAGCTTCAGGGAATCCGTCGCTACCTTCCTCATCTTTGCATCGTTTCGCACATAACATTACGCAAATAATGATAATTTTTTTTTTTTCCATACGTTTGTCTCTTTCTAATTCTTAATTAATTCTACGGCATAATTGTCGAACTTTAAAGGTTGAAAAGTAAGATTTATATGGCGCTCTGATGCAAGCTCGACCTTTAATTGCTGCTAACCTTCAAGGTTAACGAGGGAAAAGGATATTATCGCGGATGAACAAACAACTGTTTTTTTTTTCTCTCTCTCTCTCTCACGCGCTGCTTAAACAGCGGGAGGAACTCGATTTTTTTTTTTTTTTTTATTATTTACTTGTTTGTTCGAAGAGCGAGACAATCGTAATCCGCATCTCTCGGTAACTTTGGCTAACACGTAGCTTTCGGGGGCATCTCCCTCACGACTGCTCACCGCAACTATAACTGCGAATAACCACTGCCTTATCTGGTGTTTGTCTATTATTATTATTATTATTATTATACCAATAATTATTATTATGCTATTTCGAAAGCGTTGTCGTCACCTTCGCCCCTCCCTCACATACATATAGACATACCAATTAAAACATATACACATATACAATATGCACACACGAACAAGTCTATTCACGGAAAAAAAAAAAAAAAAAAAAAAAAGAGATGCACGCTTCTTATACAGTAATTAGTATATGATTAGTACTTTTGCCATTAAACGGTTTGCCATGTATCTATATATTATACATATACATATTTATATCTATCATGCCATTGTCTTGAACCGCTTGTCTGATTAACGTTGCGCGTTATTTGTGGATGAGGATACTGTCGGGATGTCTTTTTTTACAACATTTTCTTTGTATTCGTTACGACTGAATCTAATGCCACGTCTGAAAGCAACCTTCATCATTGTACGCTTCAATATATCTAATTGTTTATTTTTTTTTCTCTCGCAGCGCATCTTATCGCAAGTAGCAATTACGATGGACAGCTGTTACGAGGGTCGGGCGTCGTGTATACTGCATGTTCATTAATATTACACATTACAAGGGGGCGCGTATCGAGCAACCAGGGGAAATGCATTCTGAATTTTTGCGTAGAACTTGGATAGAGGCTCGACATATGAAAATTACTAGTATTTTCGAACGCAGTGAGTTTTGATTGCCCGAGAGCGAATAATGACGTCACATGATCTACTTTAGATTACTATAAGAGATTATGAGAAAATTAATTGATTATAACCATATTTAAAAGAGATTGGTCAAAAGTATAAATAATAGAAGTTATTCTGACGATAACTCTGTCAACATCTTAATATTTTGCTTATCTTTCCACTTTACACACTTTCGAATCGAATCAAAATTTATGGCACATATCATTTAATCTTGAATTTCAAACCCATTGCAGTTAAAAACGCTATATGAATACTTGTAATATTTTTTGCCAATTACAAGTTTCTTAAATTGGTTAGTATAATTGAATGTCTGATTTTTATGTCAGATATCTAAATATATTGAAAATACTTCAAAATCTATCAAAAAAGATTTAAATGTTGTACATTTATTAAAAATTAAATTTTAAATTCTATGTTCATTGATTTTTCATATAAATTAAGAATTCTGCTATTAGATTACAATATAAAGTATGTACGTTTTCTTATATTAAAATTTCAAAATTGATACTTTTCTAATTATAAATACTTTTACATAAAAATTGCTTATTCAACCAAGCTAATCACGATCATTAAACGAGAGTCTCAAACGATTGTTGGATTCATCTTTTTCAATAGAAAGCAGTTATCCTCTGGTTGATGTCGCATGTCGCATTAATATACACAATAAAGTTTTATATTGCCGAATTTAAATACGTCGCGTGCACGCGTGAGTTTGCGAAATTTCAAGTCTCGAAAAAAATGAAAATTATTTCAGAGCTGTCCGCACTTTCGTTAGGCAATGACAATGGCGTGATTTACGATACATAGATTCAAAAGGCTGTGGAAAAGCCGGCTTTCGCGAACGGAACGTTGACGTGTAACGCTCTTCTTCCATTCGAGAACGTTTATAAGTTAACGCGTTTGTGCTCTTGCTTTCCGAATTAGCATTACAGCTGCGAAAAGTGACGCTATTCTGCCGAAAAGTTCAAGCTAAGCTGACCCGAATAGAAGTAATTCGAGTAATTTTAAAGGACGAGTATCTCTGCCTTCGACGATCAATCTTCGACCTACTCGGGAGTAAAAGATCTTTGTCACGACTTTGAGCAAAAAGTACACGCAGCTTTCAGTCGGATCGCTCATTTCCGCTTTCCTGGTAAAAAAAAAAAAAAAAAAAAACGTGTCTCTTACTCGCTTGCACACCGATTGCTTTCGACGCAATTAACTTTCGACTTCGCGAAGCACAGAAATATAGTATACATGGGCATGTGGAATAAAGAAGCGCGCGCGCGCGCGCGAGATTGACGGCTGATCGTTATTCGAATCATTTTCCATTTTGACAAAGCTTTCCCGCACAACGGAAGACGATCGGATCTATCGATCGCGATGCGCATTGTTTCTCTGTCTCGAACAATTTTTTTCACACTCATATTTGGCTAGCTCTGTCGTTATGGTTGCGGAGTCGCAGTTGACATATAGTGTGTTGAACTTATTTGCAGTAGAATATTATTAATTTGACGGCTTACGACATCCCCCCCACATCCATATTATACGATATTGCCGATAACCGCTGACTGTCCAACTTCCACCCGCCCCCCCAGTCCCCCTCTTGTCACTGCGGCCGCTCTCGTCGCTTCGGTTCGCTGGCGCGGACCTCACACTCGAGGACCTTCTTCCATAGTTTCCGTAGTGAGTGGATGTGTGTGTTTTCGGTCCTGTGAAACCACGCGAGCGAACCGAAGACGACGAGTCGGCTTTTGGCAGCACACTAACGCTTGGGTGATGACACTGTATTATCATCGCTGATAAACTACACGACCACTCGCGTCGTCGTCACCTCTGTCGTCGTCGTCGTCGTCGTCGATTCCAATTTTTTAATCACACTTGATAAGCGTGCGATCGACTTTTCGAGTAACACCGATAATCACCCAAGCAATGCTCCCCCTTCTCCCGGGCCATTATTTGCATGACCAGACTCTGTGTTCGTAGCGAGTTATCTCTTATGCAATTGCAAGAATTGTTTATTATTATAATTATGATGGTTAATATTATGGTTAAACCACTCATTACTAGCGTTATTATTATACGATTCTTATTATTGCTATTAACGCTGTTATGATTGTTATTATTCTTGTTACTTCTTGTTACGTTTACGAGATTTTTTTTTTTTATCTTTCGTTATCTTTGTTATCTTGATATTATTATCATGATTATTAATGCACAGGATAATCTTTTGCCGAGATTGTCGAGAGTTTTGCGACAAAATAAGTTGTTACTATCATTACGTTCTTCGTCATTTTTTTCATATATTTTGCACGCTTCTATGGTGAGCCTATGGTATATATATACTCTTGCGCGATAATACTTTATTTCCTTTTAAACATTTTTATAAATTTTTATTTTTTTCGTATATCTGTCTGGTAGGTTGTTAATGCTTTGATCTAACGTTTTGCTAACATGAAAATCGTACTCTGGAATTTGATGTTTAATCTATTTGCTGCATTTGTCTCTTATTTATATATATATATATATATATATATATATATATATATATTTCAGATATACGAATAATATTCTTTTCTAGATACGAATGTACGTGTGTGTTTCCGTGTGTGTGTGTACATATAATATGCATACATCTTTTGCCGATGGGTAATAAAAGGAAACAGAGTACAGTAGTTGTAGCTGGGTGGAGTCTCCGCTTCACTTGGGTTCACTTTAATCGTACCCTTTCGATAGCCAATGTTCTACAACTCGCATTTATGTCTTTCTCTCTCTATTTGCCATTTTGTTAAATGTGAAATTATACTCGTGCCCGGGAAAACTATTTTATTCTCGCTTACGATTCGAGAAACAACTTTAATGTATTTTTGCTCTTTGCGCTGATACATCCGGTGTGTTTTACGCTTCAAGCGCAATCGCGCAATATATATTATATACGTACATATTATATATATACATACACACATTTATTTAATTGTAATTATTGTTCTTATCTCGCGTAAACCGGGTTTACATCACGATGTCGATGTCCAACATGTCGTTTTCTATATCAGGAACGAGAGAGTGACGGAGAGAGGGAAAAAACAGAGCGAGACGCAGAGAGAATTTTCCAAACACCTCTGCCAAGTCTTTCCGTTGCTTTTCCGTATTTTGTTAATACTAAAATTTCAGTCTAGTCATTGTGCCGAATGGCCCGCCGAGAAGAGGGCTTCCAAACCTGATTCGCAAATTCTATACAACGTTTACCATGGGGCATGGGTTTGTGACAAATGCAAACGTTACGAACATAACTTTGTACGAAGTACACGAAAAGTGTAAACACAACGCAAATTAACAATTGTGTGACAATTACTATGCTGAATATTTTAGTTTCCATAGACACTTTTCCGGATTTTCCAATGAAATTTGCGAATCAAAAATATCCTTGTTTCTAGGCGCGCTCCTTGCATACATTACGCCCGGAATGTCACGATTAGTATAACGAAAAAAATGTCACAAACGTACACAACCGGCACGTGTTATAAACACGATACGAATTCCCTTGATTCTAGCCCAAGTCGAGCCAATTTTGCAAATCCCATATTATATGTACCTATTTGGTTAGAATTAACACGAGATTAGACTGTTACACAGTCGGTCAGATTTATTTTAATTTTACACCACAATGTATACATACCATGATAGCGGAAGTATCCTATTTGAAAAGAAAAGTTCTACTGCAAATTTATCACTCGATTCGCGTGTGCGAATACTCGATGTCTGTCACTTTTACCTTGGTCTTGTTTATTATTTTTATTAATCACGAGGAAGGATGTACTCGCTTGAGAAATCATTCGTCTCGAATTATCAATCCGACCACGCTGATTATTCGCACACTCGTAGCAATTAATTAATACCCATAAACGAAACAATCTTCTAGAGCATGTAATGAACCATAAATATGCTCTAACGTTGAAGAATCGGTACGACTGTGCGGGGAGAATCTCGGTGAGCATAGGAATGCTTAGAAATCTTTTGAAACACCCGATATCTTTTATTTAATACATGAAGAGAAAACGCGTGTTTAGATAAACTAAATTTATAGAAAGAAAAAAAGAAAATAAATAAATGTCTTATAATACTTCCTTGCGGATCAATTATACAATTTATATAACGGTGTTTATGGTATTTGGGATTTATACCAAATACTTCGTCATAAAATCTTTCGTCACGTTGGTATTTATTTTTCGGTGATCTAAGACTGTCTTGCATGTATAAATTAATTTTGTGATTAACGAATATAAGAATAATTATCAGTTATTGTTTTTAGACCTATTTCGACGGAGTGAATTATCGGGTATTGGCATTTTTGAGCAATCCTAAGGAAAGGAAAGAGAGAGAGAGAGAGAGAGAGAGAGAGAGAGAGAGAGAGAGAAAGGAAAAGAAAGGTAGAATGGGACATGAGATACGAGATTGTGTGCGTGTGTACGTGCGTGAGCGACTCTCGTAGGAATGCATGTGTGTGTGTTTGTGGTACTACAAGTCCTTTTTTTTTTGCAAATCGTTCACCGTCCGCCGAGCTCATCCGCTATAAGAGTATCTGGCACATTTTCTTTCAGTTACTGGACACCCTCCCGGTGTGCCAAGATTTTAATCGACGAGTGTGCAACCGTCCCGCCTGCAAGTTTATTCATCTCAGTGACGGTGAGTTATATTCGCAATATTGGCTGAAAAATATGGGCTGATTATGCACGTAGAAACGTGAAACGAGCGCTATGCCGAATGTTTATGCGAAATGATCGAGACTGTCATGGGTGGAAAAGAATGTTCCACGCTTGAATTAATTAATTTTAAGAATTTACTTTTCTATTTTCTATTATTATTATATTTTATATGAGGATACGTCGACTTTGTTGCATTTTATTATCCACATTCTGTTCAATGCGGTTAATTAAAATTATTGTTAATTTAAATTATATGATGAGGTTTTTTTTTTTTTATTTTTGTATCTTTACCTTTTTCCATTTTGAATTTATCTCACCCTGTCTGAGAATAATTTAATATATAAAAAACTGAAAATTGCGAAATTATACGAGTTACATTTGCCATTGCGGTGAGAAAGATATGAATCGATATCTCATCGGGAAACTACTGGACTCGCTTAATTGATATTCGTCAAGCGATTTCAAAAAATTTCTTCTCAATCGTCAATTATCATTCGCTGATCGACGTTACGGAGTAACGACGTGAATTTCCCGGGAAATCTCCGGGAAAATCTGTAATTTTGGCAAAGTAAGCGCATCACGAGCGACGGCAGAAATTCGACTATTGAAAATTCCTGCGCGACGGGACTATTCTCGTAACCAGTGGATCACACCGGCGATTATGGTCTTGTTTTTTTTTTTTACTCGTCGGCGAATTTGCCAGTTCCGCGTGCGAGACGCGTCGCAATTACGAACAATAAATCAGTCGCGGTTTTTATCGCTCGAAAGCCCGATTGTCGTTTCGTGCTTTTACTTCCGCTCTGTGTGACATCGTCGGCGGTGCCGGTCGCCTTCATTAGCCTCCGTTTTATTACACCATCGTCACAGCGCGGCTCGCTTTCACATTTACCACCACGCGAATGATCCTCGCGGACGTGACGTGAATCTTCCTTTTGTTAGCTCGCCGTGTCAATTAGATGCCACTCGTGATAATGAGCAACCAATATTACTCGAGCTGTAACTCGAGAAAGCACTCCTTGCTCCAAGTTCTCCAAAACAATTAGCGATACTTTTGGCGCAATCAATTGCGGACAATATACACTTGAATAACGAGCGTTATTTCTATCGAATTGCGAATTTGCATGAATTCCTTTGACGCTGATCGAACGATTGAGAATATTTATTCGTTGCACTCATACTCGATGAATATTGCAATCAAGCATTTTTATTTTTTTGAAGCTTTGCTGCATATTAAATAGTTTGTGTGTGTGTACCCGTCATTACGAGCCAGACAAAGAAACTATATTCGATTGAGATAAAACTTTCTCTACGTTTTGTATTTTTACAGTTTAAATATATTTATATTTAAGATAGCTCTTTAAATAAAAACTCTCTGTTGATATAATTTTTATAATCTGGAACAATGGATCTTGAAGTTTAATAGGAGGATATATCTTTAAATCGTTTGCAACATTATTTTTAACATAGTCTCTGAGATCGACGTAAAATTTTCTTTATATGATTGTTTAACATATTTATATTTATGTAGTGCTTTTTAAAAATTCTGTTGAAAACAATTTTTACAATCTGAACAATTGACCTTGTCGATTTTTACATACGTCTTGATATCTTGATCTTTGGAACATTATTTTTGACATTACAGTCTCTGAGATGGAAGAGAAGCGAGCTGTTTCTAAATGCTAATGGTGAATAATATTATTACGATAGTTAAATTCTGTATTAAAACTTTTTACAACATAAAGAGTTAAATATTATCAAAATAAAAAATGCATGACTTTCGATCAGAATTTCAAGACATCGTTAGCCTCTTTTAAAAAAATTTTCAAATATCTAAAAAAAGCCATTATTTCATTATTTTATTATCTATGCTTCGATTATGTTGGAAACCTGGAAAAATTTGGCTCGCGGCATCGTTTTTTAGCATTCAAAATTTTACAAGAAACATCTTACCTAGTTTATTTTTAAAATTTTAATTTTTAAATTTTTAATTTTATAAATTTATTTATAAAATTAATTTATAAAATTTATAAAATTTATAAAAAAAATAATTTATAATTAATATAATTAATTTATAAAAAAAAAAGATAAATTTTTTTTGTAAATTGCTGTAAATCGAATAACTCGATTTTTTTTTGGTGAATTTTCAGGAAACGTGGAAGTGATCGAGAACCGCGTAACGGTGTGCAGGGACGCGGTGAAGGGCGCGTGCATGCGACCTCAGTGTAAATATTACCACATACCGGTCGCGTTGCCGCCGGCGCCTCTGATGGCGATCGCATCGTCTGCCTCGCCTTAGGGTCGCTTTTGCCAGCGGCCAACGCGCTGGGATCGCGCGGGGAAACGAGGAAGAGGACTCGATAAGTTTGCATGAACACGCATCTCCGCATACACGACGCCGTCGGGAGTGTGCGTCGAGGCGACGGCATCGGCGAACAAAGCGAGCGAGGGAAGAAATGGAGACACCGGCCGAGGAATGCCGTCGTCGTCGTCGTCGTCGTCGTCGTCGTCGTCGTCGTCGTCGTCGTCGTCGATTCGATTTAGCTTCAACAGCCCATCGATATTCCTTCGCGACACTTCCCTTCACGATACATGTGCTTATGATGCACACGCACGAATGTGAACGTGCGAGCGCACGTTCGGGGTGAGACAGGGAAGAAATAATGCGCGGAGGAATGATGGAGAGAGATGATTGTCGAGGAGGTTTTCTGTTCAGGCGTCAAGTCGTAACGGGAAAGGAAGAAAATGTATAGATAACCTGAAGGTTCTCCGCGTGTAAAGATAGGTGCGTTGCCTGAAAGAAAAGACTGAAACCGAGGAAAGATGCGATTAGATGCGAGCAGATTGGTGGATCCACATTGTGGGGAGTTGAAGGCTCGAGCCATTCTTGAATGAGGGTGAATTGTGTCTCGGCGCTGAAGAGAGTCGGCGGAGCCAGGAATCAATTGAAATATTCGTTATGATCACAGTGAGCTAGTAAGCAAAGTCTTCCTTAATACAGTCTTTTCTCTCTTCGTTCGTATTTGGCTTCCTGTGTATATAGAAGCAAAATTGAAAATGATTCAAAATAGCTCGCGTTGAAAAACCGATGCGGTGTTTCAACTTTCACAATTTTCTTTTTTCGTTAATCCGCTCGTGAGGCTCCTTTTTTTAATCGAGTGTAAAATATTGTAAAAAAAAAAAAAAAAAAACAATGACAACGTTTTGTTTCAGCGGTTAAATGTCAGACTTGAATATATCGAGACTCATTCTCGCAATCGAGCGAGTTAGCGAACAATGACCCGCAATTCAGCGTCATTCAAGTTTCTACGACTTCTTCTACGTGGCAAAGTTGTACACCAAACTTCTTTCTCAGTCTTCGTCAATGATCGACAAAATGGCAACATTCTCGAGAACAGCAAAATACAGCTTGGGGGCAAAAATTTTTATTCTTGACATCTCGCTTTGATTATCGATATTTCGATATCTCGAATACAATCACAGTTTTATTTTATGATTGAAAATGGCGCAAACGTGAAGGAAACAAGGTGCGATATAAGATGCGATATAAAGACCCTTCGTTTCTTTTCAGTCATAAAATAAAATAGTAGCTTTACTTTTTAAAAAAGTATCGATTGATATTCGCGCAATAGATCTTATATGTTATGCTCTCCTATTTCACGATTTTCTTCCTTTTCCGCATGCATTCAGTGTCTTCTTTCACCGTGACGTGTGACGCATGTTCGCGCAACGCGAGACACGTCCGTAAGAAAATCCGAAGAGAGTTCGTCTGGAAATATTGTTCTATAAAAGCGTATAAATATATTATAAATATATATTATATAATTATATAATTATATATTTACGCCAGATTCCGGCGTGAGAGAGAAATCGTAACTGTATCACATAAGTAGACTAGTTAGGGGCCGCGAGTCGACGCGATGAAACAAATGATGATCGAACAAGAGCTAATCTCGAGGAAGCAGAGAAACGTAAAAAAAAAAAAAAGAAAAAAATACAAAATATAAACGACGATAAATATCACCGAGAGAAAGATGATGAGAGAATTTACACGAGATATGATTATAACGCGGCGAACGCAGTTCGAACGAAGTTTTTTATACTCGTATATAAATAAATCTCAATTATATTTTGTTTTTATGATAATAATGTATAAACGCCTGTGTGTACATACGACGAGAGATATGTATATGTATATGTATGCATATGCGAGAGGATATGTAACAGGAACAGTTTCTTCGCTCGAGGGAGAAGCGTAATGGTTATCGGCGAATTTGGATTGGCGATTAAAATACGAGCGGAGTAAAGTAATGGTAATCGGAAATGAAATGAAGTCGGGACTTTTCAGAAGATTCGCGAAGAGCGATCGATTCTCTCTCGCGCGCGCGAGAGGAACAAGAAGCCTTAGGACGAGCGTCTTTACGTTTTCGGCTATTTCGACCGTCTTACTTGATTCGCGCGAGCAACATGCAAAACGCCGAAAATCGCACATTCTATAGGCTGGTAAACACTAATTAATTATTACACTACAACAAATGTATATGACAACAAATTTATATGCATACGATAAGAAATTATATATTTAATTAAGGGATAGACTTGAGGAGAGGTTGGGAGTTTAAACACACGAGAGCAATCGCTGAGAGAAGATTTTACCGCGCGAGGCATTCTTGCGGTGCGAGCGCGAAAGCTGCCGAGAGAAACGAGAGGAATCGTTTTATATCTGCTCTTCGAAACAAATGAAAAAAAAAAAAAAAAATGAAATAATCGACCCGCCGGATCGCCGGTGTATAAGTTTACACGATCGAATAGGGAATAAGTTTATATACGTTGTTTCAGTCTTCGTAAATACGCGTAAAGTACCCTTCGTAAAAATACTTTAACTCTGTTGCGTTAATATTCTTTAATATTATCTAATAATTATTCATTACTTTTTTTTCCGTGAAGGACCCTCCATCGATCGAGTCTTTCGTCATTAAATGCATTCTTCATGATGGCTCTTTTGCGTGCACGCTTAATTGCATCTTTAAAGCCATTCTCAAGCCATTGTCCTCCTTACGATTACGCGTGCATTTTGCATATATATATATATATATATATATATATATATATATATATATATGTGTATATATATATGTATACACATATTCGCGTCTGCGAATCTCATTTCTTTCTACGGTTTACAATTTAAACGATACATTTTCGCGTCCAGAAAAAAAAAATATTCCGAACAATATTTTTTTACAAGGTATACATATATACGTCGAAAATATTAATGTTAAGGCACGCTTGCGGACCTAATTTCTTCGAAAATGTCTCGAAGACTGGTTGCTCACTCGAGAGAATTCGCTCTTAGAATCTAATTTTCAAGTCAAGCGATCAGCGCAAGACTACGAATTTCACGCCAACACTTACAAATGCGCGGCAATGCTTGAAAGACATTTTACCGTCCAGGAGAGGCTTACACCAACTTTCCCGACCAACGACACACGATATGACCTATATTCATATATATTGCGAAAAACATATTGCGAAATGAAAAATGCACTTTTGAACTAGTCATGATGATGGGACAGGATCCTTCACGAACTTCTCTCTTTTTGTACTATTAAATATATATCATATTCCTTTTTTTAAATTTAGTTGACGGATTAATAGTTTAATCGTTTCATCGAGCACACTTTGACGATAGTGTAATTATTTAAAGAGAAAAACGAAATTTAGGAATATAACAAAGTACTCTAACAACAAAATAAGTATAAGCCTACGGATATAAAGTAATAAATAAAAAATATTAAAGGAGTGATTAAAGAGTTAAGCAAGTAAATGTTCCTGTACAGCATTTAAGAATCAAAGGACACTCTTATCAAAGCAAAAAGAAATACAGATTATACACCTTTGGTATTAGAAGGGAAAGATCCGAGGCTGCCAGTAGGCGCGAAGTATAGCTGGAAGTTCAACTTTGTAAATTACTCGTGTACATAAAAATAGTATTATTTGCGTGACAAGTGACTCTCTCTCGAGAGATTAGCGTAGACAAAATAAAAGTACTGAGGGTTCTAGAAACGTCATCGAACGTCATTCAAATTGTTTGTTAAACAAATCCATGTGGACGAGCGGAAAGGACGTTTTTTTATACATGCGTGTTACATACAGTGATTCATTTTATAACTTGCACGTACTCCTTTGCGACGAATCGTTTCAATTTTAGTATTGACTTTTTCAACGTTTTCCTTCCTTTTATCAATATAAAATACTTTTCTCTCTCGACACTGTGATTCTAGTCATGTGTTCGAAATCATTTAATAATACTTTTCTTCTCTTTGATACTACGGCGCTTCTTTACACTGCGCTGTTCGTTAATGACATGACAATTCGTATGTTTATAATTTTTATTATTTACCTTTCGTCTTCTCTCAGAGTATTATTGAGTATGCGATAGGAACCACTGTAAAACGCAACACTCAAGGGGAATATACATGTAAATTTATCGAAGTGAATGGGAAAGATATAAGAACGAGTTCCTCCGTGCCCATACTTAGTATGTATATAGATTTAATTAGACACGCATAGAAAGAGAAAGAGAAGGAGAGAGTGAAGAAAGAGCGAGTGAGTGAGTGAAAGAGAAAAAGAAAGAGAGAGAGAGAGAGAGAGAGAGAGAGAGAGAGAGAGAAATACATACGTTATATTATATAAAATTAAGTACAATAATCGATGAATGTCCATTTAAGTGATTCAATGACACCACAAAGAGGAGAGCGAAATATTTTCAATTGTGATTCCACTTAGAGTATACTCGATACTTTCTCTTAGAGAACCCGGAGTCCCCCCTCGTCTTCGGGATATTTCTTCTTCTTTGGTATCGGTAAACTGCAAGCTAGAAACTCCATTTTACTATGTCTTCACGTGTGAAAAGAGAGACACCAAGAGCAGGAACGATATTCAGATTCGTCCCACTCGCTGCCAGCCGCTCAGCCTGTTTAGACGAGTAAAGTCCTTCGAGAGGTTACATTATCGACAACTCCTCCTTTCGTGTCGTCTCGCGATGGTACGCTTCGTTTAAAGCTCAGATAATAATCCCGACGCGCTCGAGAATGAGAGAAACGACCGCCGGAAAAAACGACCGCCTTCGGCTTATTTTCGAACGGATTTTCCTCTCTAATCGCTCTAAACGGAGAATTAGTTAGTTTAGATAACAAAGCAAAAAAAAAAAAGGAAAAAACGAAAAACGGTCACATACAGACAACGCATCTAAGAGCGCGAAATTTACGTCGGACAGTACTACCCGTCTTTCCCTTTAATACCAAAACTTCTAGTAAACACACACACACACACACACACACACACACACACACACAATATATATATATAAATATATATAAACGAATATTATAATTAATGATATAATTATACGGATGAGGTGAGCGAAAAAAAAAAAGCGAAACACAAAAAACGAAAGAAGAATCGAAGCGCTAATCCGACTTGCGGACTTGCAAATACCACGAGAGTCATTCTAAAAAAAGCGATACACAACCTATATAACAATGAAAAGATAAGAGAGAGAGAAAAAAAAAGAGAAGACAATGAAAACACGGTGAAAAAACGTTGTGACAAATCCACTGGAGTTTGAGCTTCCCAACTTGAGTCAAGGGTTTTAGCTGCTGCAGCAAGCAATCACAAAGCAAAACAATTATTTCGTAATCGAGTAAAAGGTTTGCCGGCGCGAATTTGCTGCCGCCGCGCCGCGTTTTCCGAGCGTCGTTTTCGGCGTCGGCGAGGCCTCCCGTGAGGGAGGCTGTCGAGTCTGTGAGGAAACCGACGAAAAAAAACGCATCATTTTCGCGCAGCTGCATCGAATTCGGCAAATGATTTATATATATGCTGCCGCTTGACAACAGAATGCCGCTTTGCATGGCCAACGAGTGCGCCCGCTGGATCGCATGAGAAAGCGCGATTACTCGGAGAGTAAAAGTTTGTCACGTCGTTTAGATTTTCAGCGGGCAGCTGATTGAAAATTAACGGGCAATCATCACGGCGTCGCTATTGCGTCGAAATTGGAGCATTCTTTCAAGTATATATATATATATTCCATTATGCGAAATATATGTCTCGATTGCGAGAACAAAAATGACAAATGCTCGATTCTATTCTCATGCGTTCTATTCGTTCGTTGGCCAGATATGCTCGTGTGTACCTACCTAGCTTTCTTGCGCGCTACGCATTTTTGACTCTGCCAGGAAAAGAAAATGAAAATAAGAGAGGAGGTGAAGAAGGGAGAAGATTAGGTCTATTGGATGGATTGGAGGGAGAGATGGAGAGAGAGAGAGAGTGAAACGCGTGAAACATATTTTTACTCTGCAGAGAAATCAGTTGATTGGCGCTCCGATTTATAGTTATGCAATTCGTTACGATTATTTGGCCGAAATGGGAAAAATGGCCGTTTGTTTGCGTTTAAGCGATTAATTTGCTTGATCGGATTGTCCGTCAACGATTATTCAACTCAGTTACGTATCTAAAATTATACGAAACTCGTATAAAATAGGGATTTCGTTATTTCGGTCCACGTAACAACGCAATATTTTTTTTTTTTATAATATTCCGATATAAATGGTAAGATGTTTAGAAGAAAAAATCACATTGAGAAAGATAAATTGTGCTATATAAACTCTTTTTTTTCTTATTCAATCGAATAGAGATTGATTTTTGTTAATACATTTTATCTGATAGATTAACCAAGTAATTTCGAGCAAAATTGAGAAATACGAAAGAAAAAAATAAAAAAGGGTCAATCGCTGTTAAACAGAAAATCTTAATATAAATAGAATTTTAAAGCACTTTAAATTAATTTTTTGAAAAATTTGATGAAAAATATTTAGTACGAATAAATATATGAAAAAATAAGGTCAGTTTTAGTAAGATAACGAAAAATATAGTTGAAGGTTGTCAAATTTATTTAATAATTTTTATGTTATATATTTATAATATTTAAAAAAAAATTTAAGTGAAGATTATTAATAACAAAACTTATATATTGTTTTTTTAAGAATATTTATAGAAATTAAAATAAAATGTTTGTAGTTTTGGATCAGTAACATGATACTAACTTTAATAATTAACATATATATGTAACATTAAATTTATATTTTATGATAAAAACTTCAACATAAAACCTGGTTTTAATAATTTTTTTTTTCACTTTTTAACATAATTTTTTTATTTTTTTACAGTAAATCTACAATGATACAGCATTTAAATGGAGGCAAGCAATCTTTTTAGTTGTCATAGTTTGTTTGTCTTGTATAATTAGTATTAATATTAAATATAAAAAATATGTGTGATGAAATATGGCAATATTTATGGCAATATTACTGGATTTCTCTGCAGAAACATTTTGATTTTGCGTGTGGGTTGTTTTCCCTGTTGACACGTTGACCGTTCGCACGTAGTGACAAGTTACGAAAATTAAAAAACGAAAATTAGGGAAAAAATGTTTTGAGAAAGAGAAACAACACATAGGTGGAAGGAAACGGAAACGAGATAAATGGATGAGATGCAACCGGATGTTATTTCACATACATATACCTACGCATATACGTAGGTATATACGTGTTTACATGCATGTGAACACATTCCGAGATTGGGCAATCGCTCCCTCGATGCTGTACGCGATTCTTCAAGAGAGTTCCTTTTATTCAGAGTACCATTGCATATATGTATACAGACTTTTTTCCCCGAGCATGTGGGCGATTTTCCTCCAGCTGGCGTATAGAGAGGTCGAACGTAAGAAAAAGAGCAACTGAAAGGAAAAACATATTTTGGCATGAAGAACAGCAGTGGGGGGGGTGTGTCATCCCCAGTCACGCAGCGACTTTTAAAGATTGCCAACTGAGACAGAGGAATGCCCCGTAAACAATTAACTTATATTTGCAAACGTTATGAGAGTAATTATCTAGATAAAATGAAAAAAAAAGAAGCGATTTAAGCGACTTTCTTAGATAAAGAGCCTTGACATTGTAGTTGTTCAATGTTGACGGATATTAACTTTTTGACTAAGCTAACGAAGACTATAATATTTTTGAATTAGGTTATTAACATCTAGTAGTACGTCTAGTAGCCCGCGACTTAGGACGAGAGTCTTAACGAACTAATTGCATGTCGGTGTATCAGCATAAGCTTAACAGCTTTAATAGATAGTAATTGCTGTAATTGTCTTTTTGCAGGACTACTTCCTTGCGATTCTGTCGATTCGCCGCGATGAGAGATCTCAGGAGTAGTCCGCGGACATTTTTTTGTATCCTCGGTTTATTTCTTTGCTTTTCATGCTGTCCCCGCGGCTTTTCCCCTCTTGTCCCTTTACCTGCGAGCGAAAGAAAGAGAGAGAGAGAGAGAGAGAGAGAGAGAGAGAGAGAGAGGGAGAGAGGGAGAGAAAGGGAGAGAATGATTTAATCTCGCATTAGTAACGCTTAGTATCTCTGTAATATTATACAGGAACGTACTATATACAATGACCTAGATGAAGTAGAGTATTCGAGATGAAACACTGAATGAACAAAGCGGAACACGCTTCTTTCGAGATCTTGAGACGGACTTACTTAGGAGGCACGCTCTTACGGAAAATATTCTATTTCGCTGGAAGCAGACCTTGTAGACCGAAGATATCTTGCCTTGGAAAACTTTGGTTCGTATGCGTCTTCGGCTCGAAATCGAAAAGAAAAGCGTCCAAAATGTTTCCCACCCCTCCCCCACCCCCCACCCCCGCCTAGCCCGTACTAGAATACTCCGTTTGTCCGACCGCGTAAAAGGGTCTATTAGTGGTTAACGTTAATACTAGTTCGTATAGAAGATATACCTACGTATTACTTACGGCTTGCGAGATACAATTGTAAACTGCGATTTTAATCAACGATTTTCAAGTATAATATATATATTAGAGAGTAGCACAAGAGTTGGTTTTATCCGGATCGACATTTAAATTATAGATCCGAGTTTCAACCTCTTATTATCTTCGCGAGTTGTCATCTCCGTGTTGAAGTCGATTAATCGAAATCGAGCGTGTTTCTTTCCCCGCCCCCTCCCCCCACCCTCCGCTCCGCCCCGCCCCGCTTGCTTTGCGCCTCTTGCGAGATGCTTCTTAGATCCTCCAACCCCTACTTACACGCGTGTAAACATGCACACAAAAACATACCCACGTGTACTCACCATACATATACATACAGCTATACAAATACACACACACACACACACACACACACACATATATATATATATAAATATATACGTTATATAATGTTTTAGATATAATAATACGTTCGACCCCCATCCACACAAGTAGACATTCGCATATCCAAAATATCACGCTAAGGATAACTATGTATATGTATATAGAGGATTTTCCTGTTGCGAATGCGCGCGTCGTTAGAATCAGCTCGCTTAACAGACGATATATCGTTATCTATATTGCTATGTGCTGCATCTTCTTTCATGTTTCACGATAGTTTTTGCTGTCGACTTAAGAGCGACTGGCGTTTTCTTTGTTTCAAGTTGGGCTCACGTCACGAGTATCGAAAAGTAAAAGTGAGTTTGTCGAAATTTTTCAGTGATGTGTGTCGTGGCGAGAAATGATTGAAATTGGTGAAAAATAATACAAAAGATTTAATTACGTCAAAAGAATAATCTTATTCTCTCTATTGATTTGTTAATTTGTTATTATATTTCATGTACGTATAATTGGACCTTAATGTTGAATCGCGGTCTCTTTTAATCGATAGTGACTACTATCACTGCTGCTCGATTAGTATTCGTCCCTGAAGTTTCTTTCTTACGACGCTTTCTTCCCCATCAACTGTGTTTTCCCCTTGATATCGTAATGTGAGACTTTGTTCGCAATATTGTTTTCCGGTGTTTTTATCATTGAAGAGAAAAGTGATTCAACGTTACGTTTCATCTTACAAAGATGGCTCTCTAATCCCTATACCTGCCGTATTGCTCCTCTGAACGTAATAAACACGGTCGCCCCCCCTTGACTACAAGTTTTTGAGAACAAAAGAAAAAATAAAAAAAAATGAACAGCGAATAAACGTAAAGACGTAAATTGAAATGAATCTATCGGGAATCTAAGTAAGATTAAATAATAAAAAAAGAAAAAAAAGGTTAAAGATCACATAATACTTAAGGTCATGAATTTATAAAGATATTTACACTTTAAGAATAAAGAGAATTTTCTGTGGCAGCATAATATACGAAAAAAATTACTAGTTCGACACTTAAACTAACCGTATGTTGGGGACGAGGACGAAGGATTTTCTGGATGCGCGACTATAGGTGTCCTGACGATCCTTCGGATCGCTGCGTCTTCCGACAGTGATGTAACTATTAACATGTAATCCCTTAACGTTATATTTTTCCGGTGGTTGCTTTCGCGTTGAACGCTAAACGCTTAACGCGTTCTCGATATTGGTAGCGGCGCACGCGCAACGTTTAGAAGCTTTTACGGTTAACGGTTGCCGCGTTTAGCGAAAGCTCGAAAGCTGCATTAGCCACCGGCAGTTTGTGATATATTTAGTGAAACAAATTAAAAGATGGTTGTTATTCAAATTAAAAAAAAAGAGAGAAGAAAGAGAGAGAGAGAGAGAGAGAGAGAGAGAGAGAGAGAGAGAGAGAGCGAAGAAAAGCGCCTAGCGGTTTTACATCCACACACTTACACACCAAAAAGATTTGGTAGTATAATTGCGCGCGCTGCTGAGAGCGATCCGAATTCGTATAATATTGACAATGAGACTAAATCTCATAGGGCATTCCGTGGTAGACGATAAGCAGAAGGTTGCCTTTCAAAGCTTTTTGTGATCTCCGCGGTTTCAAAGAATATTTAAAATGAATAGCCGATTTGCATGGAGATAATTTGAAGATTGCGATAATTTGAAGAAAGCGAGAGCGACAGAGGAGGGCAGCGAGAGAGAGAGAGAGAGAGAGAGAGAGAGAGAGAGAGAGAGAGAGAGAGAGAGAGAGAATTTTAACAACGATGCAAAATAGTAGGTTTTTTCTTATATCTTGAGATAGGAAAGAAAGAATCGTTTTACTAACAGTAAGGTTTCTAAAAGATAATTATATGCTATTTAAGAATTATTGTAGAGGTTTTCATATACTTTGATGTTTTCCCAAATTCTAAATAAATTCTTCATTTTATGGAAGAAGCGGAAATGTCATGTTCAGATCAAGCAAGACGACATTTTCAATACTCATTAACGTTTATCGATCGTGAGAATTGAGGCTCGGATGACAAAATTGTTCTTTGCAAAGGTAACAGGACACTATCGACCTACCGATTTAATGTTGTTTATTATTACACGACAATTTTATATACATCAAGCCAGAGAGAGAGAAAGAGAGAGAGAGAGAGAGAGAGAGAGAGAGAGAGAGAGAGAGAGAGAGAGAGAGAGAGAGTAATTTCTACTCATTATGAAACATAATTTTATATAACGAATCCAGCAACGCAGATTAAAGCACGTACCGTCTTACACGTCTTACATCGTCGGCCTCCTCTTAGCAGCGTCGACCGCCATGTATAACTAATTGTAAATTTTAGGTATTACCGCGCGTATAATAAGAGAAAAAAAAAAGCGATTAGTAAGAATGAGGCGAACTATGGAGGAGAGGAGAAATAAGAAAATAAACAAAAATGATAATACACATAACAACACACACACACTATATATATTGTAATATTATTTTTCGAACATAGTATAACGTAATGTAGAATATAATATATATATATATATATATATATATATATATATATATATATATATATATATATATATATATATAATATATATATTATCGTATCGTAACGATTATTTCGTATAGCGCTAGGCTGAACGAGGTGTTTTTGGAGGTTTAAGAGAATTAATTAAGGTGGGCCAGAAGCGGGTGAGCGTGTCGAGCGGCGCGAGGTCACACTAATATTTTTACCAAGTTTTTCGGATATTGAATTCCCCACGATTCCTATATAATGAGAACTTAAATGTATCCTCGCGTCACTGCCGCCTCCGCGTCATTTATTAGCGAGCACCCCCTCCCGGCCAGTCGTCGAAATTCGATTCGAGCTCACGTGTTCAACTTTGTACAAATATGGAAGCACATACAAACGATATCTTATTAACAAACACGTACAGGATGTTTAATAAGTAGTGACATCACAGATGCGCATGTATGTTATTTATTTTCTGCCATTATATCTTTCACTTGAATATAAAATTCCATTAATTTGTGTTGCAATTATATACATGTCTATAAACAACTGTCGTGTGACATGAAGAAAATTACCTGCGCAAAATAATAATATAGTTTCAACATTCAATTGGTTACAAAATATTCCGAAGAAAATATGAAATAAAATATGTTCACAATTTGCAACCTTCTTATCCGTGATGACACAAGCATAATCTTTGTGCTAATCTCACAATACGAAGAAATAATTAAATCTCTTACGCAGTTTTTTTAAGAGATAATTCTTTATTAGTTTCAAAATGATAGAGGACTTTTGGCTCAGTTTAGTCCGCTTTATTTACACGCGAAAATGTGTCACTATTTGTCAGACAGTCCGTGTAAACACACTTGTAAACACACATATATAATACACATATGAACAACAATATAAATAATACAATTGATCGCTTATTGCAAAAGTGCGATCCTTAATATATTAGCTTTTAGTGTATAATTAATTGGTTTCCATTATACAGTGCAGAGGGAGCAATTGACGTGTTTCAATCAATTTTAATTTAGCATTCTAAACTGAACCTACATTGGATATTTTTTGTTTCAGAATAAAGAATTGCAGCAAGGATGCAAAATTGTGCCATCTGTTTGTAGAGTAGATTAAACACAAAGGAAATAATATATTTTTTAAGTAGATATATAAAGGGTCATAAGAATATATTTTATTGCAGATAGATATATATTCGAGTTCTATGTACGGACGTAAAATTTTCACGAGACAACGTAGTTGTCTCTTCTAATTTCAGAATGTTTCTTGAACTCCAATTCGGCAATTACTTGAAATCAAGTTCGTGTCGATTGTTCCCGTCCTATAATGAAGTACAATTAGGCGATACTAATGGAAACAGAAAATAATAGATGAAACGCATCTGTTGCAGTTTCAATCATTTTGAATTATCGACGACTGGTCCGCGGAGAATTTTCAATTTGTCACGTCAAAGAGCGAAAAACGACATAATCGAAATAATTCGACGAGTAAAAAAAAAATTGGCCTCTGAAGAAGCGCCGAGAAATGCGATTGTTGTTTAATTATGGCGTATTTTGCTCTCTGACGTGCGATACGTGCGTATCTTAGTTTTTCATTGTTCAGAAGGGACAAAAGGAATTAAACAGAGAAAGAGGCGTGTACAGTGGGAATGGTTGGCTGCTAATATGAGTGAAAAACGAAAGAAAAGAAGTCAAAACCCGCTAACCCCCCCGTTCCCCCTCCCCGCCTTCCTCTCCCTTCCTCATCTTCTACTTTTAAAACCTATCAATTTTGGGAACTCCTCAAGTGTCAGCCCGATATATGGACAACATAAAGCGAGATGTTTCCCGACGGCGAGAAAACGATTGTGTAAATTTTGCGAGGACTAATGTAATACGTAAAAGGAAAAATGTTCACTAATACGTTGTGTTTTAACGTACTTGTCGGATATTATTGGTTGTCGAATGTGCGCCCCCTTCAAAACGAAATTCAAAATTCTTACGACTTACGAGTTGTGGATCTAAGATAGACTTCTTCCTTTCATTTTGTTTTTAATATGCAGTTGTTATTTGATGTTTTGTTGTACGAATATGCTGGCATGTTGAATCGTGGATGAGAACCAAGAGTCACACGAAGCTGGACATATCTATTTTTTGCGAGGCGCAATCCGCTCGTTAATCGGCGTCTAATTTCGCACGTTCGAAAAAACTCATTACATTAATATCGCTCGCGACAAAACGGTTTTACCCGTCGTTTGCAAATCTCACCCACGGTTTTATTTAGTATAACGACATTTTGTACGACGCGGACAAACCGTCTTGAAGCTTGCCCGTCGCAGTAGCACGAGCGGATTGCGCGTCGCTCTTAATAGAGAAGAGAAGTAATTATGCGGATTAGAGGAAAATTAACATTGTGATGTTCATTGATCAAATATGTCAAAAGAAGAAGGCCCACTGGTTGAGGCCCGACATTTCTGAGTACACTATAAATAATAAATATTATGTAAAATTTATTGAACACTGTGCGCAGATTTCTTTGCCTCACCCTTATAGACATAAGATCTATTATTTCCCACATTTTTTTTTTTTCCCAACATATTCCACGAATAAATCGAGAAGCTCAATAGTTTTTATTGTTCCTGAAATAAATAAACTGAAGCTTTAATTTGGAATTTGATCTTGATGAAAATGGAGCAAATTCGGAAAAAGGCCGAATTTTTCCCTCGGAAGCGGAAGAAAGAGAGGAAGAGTATTTTCAAGTTTCAGTTGCTAAATTAACGTACGTAAAAAGATGAGGCATTATATTTTGTTACGTTTTTCCCTCTTCCTCCGCATCCTAATGAAAAGAATCTCGTTGTTCCCCCCTCCACCTCCCCTCTCCCCCCTCCCCCTAGTGGCAGTGACAAATCGCGAGGGGGGGAGGGGGGAGGGCGATCTCTCCCGGAGTTGTTCTCTTTGAGTGAAACAACGCCGCCAGCTTGGAAAGGCTGCGTGACGCAACGTGAAATTTATACTCCCGACGACGATATTTCACATGGGGGGGTATCAGATGTCACGTCCGTTGCGAATTGCATTACGGGCACTCAGCGACCGCCGTGCCGTCGCGGTGCCGATACGTGTGCAGGCCGATGTTTGTGAAATAAACACACGTACGGCGACCGGCCAATCCTGGCCGCGAGGTACGTAACATGTATATACCCGCGCGCACATTCACCGCTCATTGCGCGATCGCGCGATGAGCGATAAGGCCGCGATTGCGCGCTGCACCGGGGGAAAAAAACAGGGCTCGACTGCCATTTTCGCTACGTGAAAATCCATCCTGAGGCTGGCCGACCCGACAATCTGGCGACATCGGCGGAATTTTCTTTCCCTCCGGAATTTCCTCCGGAAAAAAACCCGTAAAGCTGAAAGATCTCGTCGTCGAAAACCGCAAAAAACGAGCGAGTAGTCATAGCAAATAGTCGAATGCATACATTTATTTCGTCACGAGTCTCTTAAACTTTTAATAAAGTTTGAAAAGAAAATCGACATTTTAATCTTCGCGTTTTTTTTCTGTCTTATTGCCCGCGGTTAGTAGAAGTGCGTCCTGACGTACGCACCGGCAACTTTGTCTACAAAAGTGTCTGATCGCATGGTGGCATTTATCACTGTGACTCGCAACACCAAAAAAAAAAAAAAGGATCCAAAGTTTCCAGCTATTAATTATCTCTCAGAGAAAACTGAAAGCTTCATTTAATTTATTTGCAACATTGATTTACAATCGGGATTGATTGACATATTTTTTTTCTCTTCCATCGAGTTTTGGACGATTGTCCAAATTATTAAGATTGAAGCATCAACACGTCGTGCTGGTTGTCGAAAGTGATTATCGAAATCTGACAAATTCGATAACGTATCGGCAAGTTGCGACTCATGCAAATTCAGCCGGAAAAGCTCAAGCGGATCGTCGTCAGCATCCATCGCGCAGCTTCGATGGGCAGCAAAGGGGACTTTTGCCAAGGCGGTTGGCAGGTCTGGCACTCGTCTGTCACTCGGCCTACTCCCCGCGTCGGGTTTTCGCAATCGCCACGCGGAATCGCGGTAAAAACTCGCGATTACGAGTCACGATCGATTAGCACGGCTAATGAACCTAAATGTGACGATGCTAAGGCGCTACGGTCGGCAGTCCCGCTTGATCGCGTAATCGAGTCGGAGGTGCGACTGTGAAAAATCGGAGCGACCGTCGTCGTCGGCGTCGTCGAGGTGGTCGGATGGTCGTCGTCGTCGTCGTCGTCGTCGGAGTGTTTTTCCTGAAAAATGTGGCGGTGCTCTCGGGGAAAAACGTCATCCCGAATGCGAATGAGCACGACATCGTCGAGGAACGATCGGCGGAGAGCTCGGAAGATCCGACGTACTCCATCGACCTGAGACCTCGCAGGAAATTTGTAATCGCGTGCACATACGTGCGCGATGGTACCCACATAATTCACGTGCACGGCGGGTCGTTCACGCGAGTGATCCCTTCTGTCAGGCGAAGTGAACGAGACACTTTAGACACGATCTTTCCAATAGTGTATGCAGCGAACTCTTAATTTTATTACCGCTTTTCTCATCATTATTACAGATTGAATTTTCACATATATCACGGTCCTGACAATCTGCTGATCGAAGTAGTTTGGAAAACATTTGTGGACAAGTCTTACGAAATATATATATATATATTTTTTTTTATATAGACTGATGTATGTGACTTGACTATATGTTGATTACTGCAAGCACCGCGTAGCGAGCCGGCAGTTGAAAGCTGTTACATGGAAGCCTGAATGCGCGTGGTGTTTACTTAAGCGTAAGAAAGGATTTGAATGTCGTTAACTTGAGAATATTTATACAGATCGAGAAACAGATCGATTAAGAGTAAATATTTACAATACGAATAAATATTTACATACAATAAAATAATTATGTTTAAATAATATGCTAATATTTATCTATTTTAGATTTAGAATAAACGAATTTCTATATAATTTTTATATATATTTTATATATATAACATTTTATATATATATATATATTATTGCGCAACATAAAATAATTTCTTATCTAGCAAAACATGATATATTACTTATAAATTTATTAGTATTCAATTATTAATAATTTTCATTAATTTTTAGATGATTATTTTTAGATGATAAATAATATATATTTACAAAATACTTATTCAAATCTGTATAGATAATTAAATATAATTTAAACTTCTAAAAAAAATTTATCTACTATAAATATATTAATAGCTTATTGGTTTTGTTTCATCACGTTTGCAATACAAAACTATTTCATTTAATTTTTCATTGCTAATTTATTCAAGTAATTACTTTTGTTCTTTATAATAGTACCATTAATCGTATGATGCAAATAATACAATTATTATTTATATACACATACTTAGTAATCCAGCCAGAATAATTGCAAATTTTGGGATTAATAAATTATATTATAATTAATATAATTTTAATAAATTTTTATGTTGCAACATAAAATCTGATTTAATTAAATAATTATATTTATACAATTTGTATACAATTACAAAGTAATGTTAATATTCATTTGTATATCATATTAATATTGTACAATAATCTTTATTTGATATAAATCTATTTTGTCAATTTTTTCTCTTAATATTGCAATTTATTTAAAAGTGATATTTATGATATTAAAAAATAATTATGATTTGTAAAAAAAAACGGAAAGATGTTTATTTTGTTGTGCAGTAAAAATTATAATTATTTATACTTATTTTTTATTTGCAAAAATTCTGTTTTAAGTTTTATTGTTTATTTAAATGTAAATTTAGAATTTACGTATATATATATATATATATATATATATATATATATATATATATATTGTATAAATTGCACAAGCTGATTATAATAAGAAATTTTTCTCTAAACATTACAAATTTTTTGTAAATACTATAAAATTCTGAATTTAATATATATAATTTTAATTAATAAATTTTTGTTTTCAAATCAAAATGTAAGACTTCACTCATAATTTATAATCAGTTATAGTTTAAATTATTGTTATTCTATTATTATTAAGAATTATTTGCTATATTTGAATAATAGAGATACCATAATATTAATTGAATTAATTGATAAAGTTTCAAGTAACATTGCTCAATAACAATATAAAATTAATTACATACAATTTCAATACAAATATATAAATTTCTCTTTTTTGCAGAAGCAGTAGTTCGATACAAAAAGCTGAATCATCACATTGACTTTATTTATTTAAAAAATTGTATCCTACTAAATTAAAGAATACATTTTGTCTTCAGCATCATCATGGACGATGATATCGATGATAAAGATGATACAAAACGGTAAGACACGTGTAATATTCTTGTGCAATTTATTTAATGTTTGTCACAATAAACATTAAGCGTATAAATGTTTACCTTTCAGAAAATCGCGAAATCTCAGCGAAAAGAAACGCAGAGATCAATTTAATATGCTTGTAAACGAGCTTGGTAGTATGGTTAATGCCAATACGCGAAAAATGGATAAATCCACAGTGTTGAAGTCGACAATTCTATTTTTAAAGAATCATAATGGTAAGTGTTTGATTTCTTACATTACTATAGTATTTATTAAAATATCTTTATGAGTAGTTTTAATTAAAATTGTCACGAGTTAATAAATATAAGAAAATTAATAAATAAACTAAATTATATTTTTGGATAAATTTTGCGTCTGTACTTGGATAAGTTTTAGAATATTATTTTTTTTTCTAACATGCAATTGCTTGTTTTCAGAGATAGCAGTTAGGTCGAGAGTTCATGAGATTCAGGAAGATTGGAAACCATCGTTTCTTTCCAATGAAGAATTTACTCATCTTATATTAGAAGTAAAATTTGCTTACTATATCGTGAGATACTATAGTAAATTTTTCTTCAAAGATATCTACTAATGTATAAAACGTGTATGTAGGCATTGGATGGATTTATAATGGTTTTCTCTTCAAACGGACATATTTATTACGTCTCTGAAAGTGTTACATCTCTACTGGGATATCTTCCAAATGAATTGGAAAATACGACTATTTATGATATAACATATCAAGAGGATCAGCCACATTTGTACAATATTTTATTGAATCCTGGAAGTACAGGACGAGATAGACGCAATATAAAAAAAGGTATTTTTTATAATTATTGTGACACAAGAGGTATGTTACTTTTATTAAATATAACTTTCTTAGCAGAAGATCAAATATCTTTCACGTGTCATATCAAAAGAGGCGGACTCGATTTTCGGGAAGATTGCATCTACGAACTTGTGCAGTTTATTGGATATTTTCGTAAGTAAAATATTTTAAATCTTCTCAGTTCGCAGAAAATTGTTGAAAGTAGTTTTAAATATTCTCCTCAAAATAATGTTATCAAACAGTTTTATATTTAAAGTCGAATTTTGTCAAATAGAAATCTGTAATTACAGGTGCTGCTATGGATAGCGATGTTGACAATCTATTGCCAAATCAGAAACTTAGTAATATCAATGGATCAGAAAACAAGTATTAGTCTTGGCTATATACAAATACAAAATCGCATTGCAATGTGATTGCATTGATTTGCGTTTAATTTTACAGATTGGTCTTCGTCGGTACAGGACGTTTACAAACTCCTCAACTTATCCGAGAATTATCCGTGACGGACAACACGAAATCAGAATTCACATCTCGTCACAGTCTCGAATGGAAATTCCTGTTCCTAGATCACAGAGCTCCGCCCATTATTGGATATCTGCCTTTTGAAGTTTTAGGCACTTCTGGCTATGATTATTATCATGTGGACGATTTGGACAACGTGGTCACGTGCCATGAGTCATGTAAATATTTTTTAATGAAATACGCTCGATCATACGAGCTTATTTCAATTGCTTGTCACTTTTTAGTAATGCAGAAAGGTGAAGGAACGTCCTGCTACTATAGATTCCTCACGAAAGGCCAGCAATGGATTTGGCTGCAGACCAGATTCTACATCACGTACAATCAGTGGAACTCAAAGCCCGAATTCATCGTGTGCACGCATTATGTGATCAGTTATATCGACGTAATGAAAGAAATGCGCGCGGAGTCGAGGGACTACGACAAAATGCAAAATCAGGACGTTTTACTACCTGTAAAACAAGTAAGATAAGATAGACGACACGCGATTATAGCATTTCATAAACAATTGCAACATTCTACGTGACAAAATAAATACGTACGTAAAGAGTGAATGTAAAGAGGTTTTGGTTTTATCAGCTACTAGGACAAAAAATAATTATACAGCCATTAAAAATTATATATTTGAATCATATAACAATTATTTTTTTCATAAATTTTAAATAACGTCACGTCACGTTAATAATTATTTAACGTAGTAAAAATATAAATTGTACGAAGAAATAAAATTTTGAAGAAAAAGAAAAATGGATAGAAGAGAAAAGGAGAGAATTTTTTTTTAAATATATATAACATATTACATTATGCTATAATTTGAACTCAATTCCAAAAGCATTGGATTCATATTTGTCTTATTTGCGTAGGTAATGACGTCTTGTCAAACACCTTTAACGCAATGGTCAAACAAATCGTTAAAAACATCGAAGTCAACGGTCCCTTCGAATCTCCGACATCGTGGTGACGATTCCAATACGTCTTCCATATCTGTCTCGTTACGAAGTTCACCACAATCACAAATAACACATGGATCAAACGCGACTTCCGCAAGCAGTTCCATGGTGTCAAAGTCGATAGATAATAGGCAACAGCAACAACAGCAACAGCAGCAGCAACCACAGCAGCAATCGCAACAACATCAGCTCGATGTCAATCAGCCATGTATTAATTTTATGAATCCCGCGCAATATGCAACAGTTAATTTACAATCGGGATTTCCTACCCCTGTTGCTCCAATTCTTTCAACCGTACCCACTCACGAGGTAAAGAAATAAATAATTTATGGCACTGATGTCAATTGCATATACATAACTTCATGAAACGTACGATTTTTTATTCTGTGCTTATGTGTTTTTTACATTAACAATATGATTTTTGTTACACACTTTAATTAATTATAAAATAAAAAATATTATTGATTTACACATAATCTATGTGTTTCTTTTAAATTTAATTTTAATAAAATTTTATAAATTATACAAATTTAACAAAATTATTCCATACTTAATATAATTTTTTAACATTATTTTTGCAAATAGTTTAATTGTGTTTTTGATTAATTTAAGAAAATTCTATTTTGTAGTATTCTTGATATTTTCAGATGTTACAGCAGGATATAGTAATGACTACTGCACAGAATCAGATACAGGATGAATTACAACGAAAGCGTGAGGAAATACAACAAATGATTGTTCATAAGCAAGAGGAATTAAGAAGAGTTTCAGAACAATTATTCATTGCTCGATATGGGATTCTCACGCCGTTGTTAAATGTTTGTATATCTTTTGAATGAGAAATCTTATAACAATGTTTAATTTTCAGATAATTAATAATTTTTGCTTGCAATATACATCTATCTAGTCAGTTTTGTATTTTTTTATATTTTTATCAAATATTTAAATTTATTTAAATTACTATTAAATTTAATTACTATTAAAAAGGCGTGAAACAATTTGTTAATTAATATTTTTATTTCAGGCTGGAATCCCATATAATCCAACGAATCCGTGCCAACAAACAAACCAGTGTAACACTAATAATACTAATATGCAGCTGTCCACATCCAGTAGCATACAAGGAGTTAATGTTCTTTCGATACCAATTACCGTGCCAATGCCTATAGTGCCTACGGAATTATTTTCGCATTCTTTGCAAGTGAATCCGTCGCCAGGCTCGACGCATAGTAATGTAGGCGCTATAATTCAAACCCAACAACAACATTCGCAATTACAACAGCAACAACAACAACAACAGGGGCCGTCGCAGCAGGAAGGTAGCAATTCCGATCTCGTGCCTTTCCAAATCTGTCCGCAACAGGCCGAGATAATCTACAGTAACATGGAGGCATCCTTGAATCAACAGCAAAGATCTTCGCAAAATTAAAAAAGAATTCCGTCTCTTTTTACTATTTCCCTTGTATCTAATTAATGGATAGAAAGTGTACATTTTAGAATTTTTCAAAATTCCTTTTCCATTTTATTTATTTATCGCTGTGAAGAGTCTGACAGACATCTATTTTTGTACTTGTAAATGCTTGCATCACAATTTTATTTTTTCTTTACTTCTCTTTAAAAAAATTGGACCTTTTGTAAAAATTGCGTTGTATATTACGAGTATGTAAAAATATTTTAAGGAGTTGCGATAAAAAAATACATTTATGTGATAGTGGCAGATGTTGTCACTATACTAAAATGTAACAGAATTTTGTAAAAATATATTTGGCGAAAGTATAAAAATATTTTAAGAAGTTATGATAAAGACATATATTTATATAATAGTGGTAAATATTGCTACTACATTAAATTGTAACAGAACTTTAATAATATTTTAATAGTGTGTAATTTTAAATACATCGATTACACATGTCTGCAAAATTTTATTTGTTTTCTATAGTCTAGGAAAGAAGAATTCTTATAATTTTTTATGTGCAAAATTCAAATCCGCAAGGAAAAATGTTCTATATGTCAAATACGAGGAAAATGGGATTGAAAACATATCTTAAAAAGATATGTTTTAGGATAGCTTTAAAACTTTGTAGCCAATAAAACCAATATTCTAGACTTTGAGTAATGATAAAATTAATGTTTCATAAGAATACTTTTTTAGTGCATAACAAATTACAAGAAACTATCTTTAATTCCTAAGCCGCAAAATCATACAGATCTGTATTATTTATCATCCTATAATTATGTTTGCTTGTAATTGTATTTATATTTTTTAATTTAATTTAATATTTTTACAACCATCTTTAATTATAAAGATTTTTATATAAAAGAACAAAGTTTCAATTATATTTTTAAGAAATTTTTAAACTTCGAAGCAATATAAAACAAAATATTTCGTCACGCAATATGTACTGCATAAAATTAAAATTTATACAAATTAATCACACGAATTGTAAAATAGTCTTTGAAATGGATAAATTTTGATAAAAAATAATTTTTATTCGTAACATAACTTTTACGTAATTTTGGTAATTCTTTTATTTTATATTTTTGTAATAAAGAAAGATATTCTCAAATTAGAGAATTATTTTGAAAAGATGAAGTGATCAAATATTTAAGAGTTACTGCGTTATTATATGTGTATTTTATAAAATTAGAAATAATGGGAATGTATTATAATATATTGAGAGAATATACATGCATTTATTAAATAGAAAAGGGTGTATTGCTAAGAAAATATTTAATATAAAATTTTTATGTAAATTTTGGTATATCTCTTGAGAATAATTTGATCATTTGATGATATAAAACATAAAGCGGTTTTATAGTAACAAGTAAGTGAGCTATGATCAAAAGACACATCACGTTTATATATATTTATTGGATTTATTCTTTTTAATAAGTAAAACGGAGGAGGGACCAATCTCCACATTTTCTGTATATTCCATTTGTATGATGTTAAAAAGTAATTATATAAAAAGTAATATATTTTGTGGTATGTATATGTATAATGTTATAATTTTCATATATACATATATCGGATGTATTATATATATCGGTGTATGGCGTGTGCGTCGTGTGTGTGTGTGTGTGTGTGTGTGTGTGTGTGTCGCGTGTGTGTGAATGTGTGTCAAATTACTGTAACGTTTCATAATTGTTGCTCGATAGAAATATCGTGAATACAAAACAAGTATATAAAACCAATTGCACTATTACGACGTGATTGATGTAATGACAATATATTTTTCAAATGATTGTATAGAACATGAAATATAAAATCATTATAAATTGATACAATTTTTGGTAGATTGGCAAAATAGATGAATAATCGACAATTTTATATTACGTGATTAAATTTAAAATAAATATACACATATGCATAAAGTTTTATCTTTCTTAACGTTTAACCCCCCCATAGCATAGGTTTCCACCTTGTCGAAATCGCGGTGCGGGGAACTCGCGGAGCGCCAGGGATATCTGGCGTCTTAGGGGGCTGCGAGGGGGCTTCTTAGGGGGCTTCTGCGCCTGGTCGGGTGAGGAAACTAACTGTCTAAGTAATGGCGGGTCTCAATATCCTTATGGATCAAATTAACTTGCATCACAGCAAGGACGATGACTGGGATGCAGATAGCAATAGCACTTCTCCAGGCTCCTGAATAATGCTATTAAAGGCTTGAGTGGAAGCGGTATTATTTTTAGACCGAACACTCAAAGCAAGATTAGAAATTGCACAATAGTAAAAGGACTTAATGCAATTTTTATGCCACAGCTGAGCTGCAGAGACATCACTGTCGACTGAGATTTAACCTGGGGGAAGGCCTTCATGATTTTATCCTAGGCTCTGGTTTAATCATCTTGAACAGGGGATTGGAACCTATCTAAAAAACCTTACCTAAAAAAAGCCCCATCCAGATTTCACACAATTATTAACTTAGAAATGACGCCATTATAGAAGCTTACGAGGGCAATTGCCTTCTTAGGCTGAGAAACAAAACTCAACCAAGGCTCTGATCTATCTTCCTATACGCACAAACTCACATTCTCAAAATATTTATAATTGACACATCAAAATTATAAAGCATAGTAAAACTTTTAATTAATTTCTTTAAATTCTTTAATGTATGGAACCTGATAATAAAAGAACCTGACCCTTTTTGAAGACATCAATATAAAAACAAAATTTCGCAATATACAAAATAATAGATGTTTTTTTTTTTTGTTATGTATTACTTTAATAAGAACTGTTCATTACGTCCATTTTTACAATAAAATAGAGCGATAACAGTTTATTAAAAGAAACATATAAAAAGAATAAATTGTGATAATATTTTTAAAATATATCAAAAGGATAAAATATATTAAAGGATAACATGAATAAAAGTAATTCTTGAATAAAACTAATTCTAATGTTGCAATTTTTTTAACGCATCCCTCAAAATCTGTACTTCCTGGTTGACATTATTTACAAGAGCTTCCACTTGTTGCTTACTGTCAATAATGCTGATACTCTGCGTATAAGCGTCATACCTGACTCCAAATTTTCTTGGTATGCTTTGAGCAAATTTCCTAAAATTAAAAAAAAATTATTAACCTTTTATCATGTTTATTTAAGATTACTGCATTATTAAATTAGATTTTCATGATATTTTCAGACGAGTATAAAGCGAATATGATATTTGGCATGAAATGCATTATACGTATATCCTTAGCTTGCAATAAACGTATTGCCAATGTTGCATACAATGCGAAAAACAAGTGTTAACCCGTGACAGATAAGAGTATTTTTTCGACACATTTATTTGTTGTTCCTGTCGTTCCTTACGTCATCTTTTCTTTTGCATCTTCGAAGTCCTCGGCAACAAAATATACGGGTTGATATTCTGTTATCGGATATTTTTGTAATGCAGTCTTCGGGGGATCAAAAGGTCGGAGTTCTGGCTCATCGCTCAGACAATATTCCAATTCACCAAACGACGAGAGTAGACCAGCACCATACGCCTTTAATTCTCCATTTTGCCGACATATTCCATATTCCACCGTAAACCAAAAGCACTACAGAAACAAGTTATGAATAAAATTAATTTGATATTCTATTCAGACAACGCAAAGTTAGTAAGTAAAATTATTGATACATAAAACGTCTAAAAGACACTTCAATTATGGATTTTAAGTTGTTTGTAATATTTACTATTTATTTTCAGAGAAAGAAGAAATTAAAAAAATTTTTTTACTGTTAATAAATTGTAATATTACTCGAAAAAGCTAAATTATCAATAATATTTAGTCCTTTAGATTTTTGTAAACAAATTTCTGTTACATGATCATAATACTACGATTAACAGATTTTTATATTTTTACTATAATATTGCAGTTTTCTAATATATAGCTAAGATATTTTTACCGTTGCAAGTTTCTCTATATATTCGTCTGGTGCACCAAGAGACGCCAGTCCAATGACTTGGGAAAACTGCGCAAAGGATGGATCAGCGAAGAGTGGTACATGGCCCAAAATTTCGTGACATACATCCGGTTCCGGAGTGTAAAGTGGTTTACTACTATGTCTTATGTATTGGGTGCTGTGAAACACTCTAAACGCTAATCCAGCCAGGAAGTCACGCGAGGACAATAATCCTGCCACGGGACGAAGTGTAAAGCCGGTAGAATCTAAAATTAATTAAAAGATGAAAAACATAAAGATTGGATTGTCACACCAGTAATTAACTTGTTAGCGATTTATCGTTTTCTATATACAGATGCGGAAAGAAAAAGAATTGATCATTCAAAATGATATTTCTTTAACGTGTGAGTTTTAAATTAAACCGCACTTTTTCTTTTATATCGCATAGAAATGCTAATGAAATATTACCTTTCAAAAAGTTGGATATATCTTCGAGTTGGGGTATGTTGTCTTCTCGATAACCGCAATTTTCAATGAGCAACGGGAAAACATGATTATGCTCTCTGCATGCATATTTTGGATATAATTTAATTAAGTTTCTGAAGACTGTTCCCCACGTAGCTATTTCCTCAGGCGTGTATTCCACTCTTGGAATAGGTTGCCCGCTAAAATATATTGTATATGTATGCAATATTGCATCTCCTTTTAATTTGTATGATATATATATATATATATATATATATATATATATGTATATATTTGTATGATATATATATATATATAAAATATATATATATATATATATATATATATAATATATAATATATATATAATATAAATATAATAAATATAATATATAATATAAATATATAAATATTATATATATATATATATATATATCACACAAAATTACAAAATTAGACATATAGATATTTATGAGAATATTTTAATATTACACGAGAATTTCTCTCTCTCTTCTCTCTCTCACACACACACACACACACACACACACACACACACACACACACACACACACACACACACACACACACACACGAGAAATTCTCATGTAATATTAAATATTCTCATAAATATCTGTATGTCCAATTTTGTAATTTTATTTTAACATATATTGTGGTCCTTTTCACTTACTGCTTATAATTATAAGCAATATCTGCAAAATATTTTCTTCTTTTTCTGTACACGGGATCTGTAAAACCAGGATGATCGCTATCAAGTTCAGCACCGTAAGACAAAATTTGATTGGCAAACTTGTCGAGATCGCGTATTCTCCTCGGAAACCACGGTACAGTATCCATATTGTCTTTGTGATTTCTGAAAAAAATTACAATTCACCTTGGTTTTATTATTCCGCATAAATGTGGAATAAATTAAATATGCAAACAAGACGCATAACGAAAATTGTTAAATTAAAAAATTTCAATTTTGAATTGATTATAAAAAAACAAAATAATATATATAAAAAGAACATGTTAAAACTTCATTTTGTACAGTCTCCGCGTATTGTAACGATTATAATAACTGATGAAGAAAAATAAAAATTAATACTCTTTTACAAAACAGCTATCTCATATAAAATTTATAAATATAAAATGAGTAAAAAAGTTAAGAATGCTAAAACATTTATCTTTTTTCAAGAAATAATTATTGGTAAAATAGTTTTGACTCTAAAGTCTTTCTCAGTCATAACAAAGGTTATTAATTGACATTAATAAATAAATTTATTGTAGATTAATAAATAAATAAATAAAATAAATAACAATCTGCTGACATAGAAAAAATTACGATGACTATCGAAGATAAAAAATGTAAAGTTTAAAACTTAAGGCTGTATGCTCGAGGCTGTCAAAATAATTACATCAATAAAATATACTAAATGATGACGTCAAGATGATAAGAAATCAATAGATATAAATGAAATTATTAAAATATACTTAAATAACATTATTGTTTACGATAAGTTAACCACAAATTTAAAATATATGTTATAATTAATTTAAATATATGTTATAATTAATTTTCGAAAAACTGAAGAAATTTTTACCTTGAAATTATCGAAAAGTAGCTGCATTGATCACGTAAAGATTCAATGGCAGAAGCTATGTTACCACCCGGCGCACAGTCTACCATAAATTCATAGCCATTTGGTCGTCGAAGAGAACTTCTAGACTCGATGTGTAAGAGATTCACTTTGTGTTTCTAAGATAGCAATATATTGTAAATTTATATAGTATATTCCATATGCATATTATATATGTTACATTTTGATTAATGAAACTTTAACAGAGCAAAATCGTAACAGACAGCTCGTATAGATTAACAAGAGGAAAGAGAGGCCAATGAACGAGTGAAAACGAAGTGAAAAACAAATTCGAATAAACAATATTTATTGTAAAAATAAAACAATTAGCAGAGTCACCTTCAATATAAATTTGATATTGTTACGTTTCGGCTTCACGGAGTCTTCCTCAGCAATTTTTCTTAACCAAAGCGATAAAAAAACGAAAGGAAATTGTGAAATGCATAAAAACTAGCTCGGTGAAATTATAGAACGCGCCACATTTAGATTCAAGTGTAAGCAGATACAAGATTATAAAAATATGAATAATAATTGTAAGAGTAAGTAAGCAATGAAATTTTACTTACGGCAAAGAGTTGGAGATATCTTCCCAAGGATCCAATTTCATCCTCTTCTTTAGGAGAAAAAATTAAGCAGATACTCTTAGCTGAATCTCTACCCTCTTTGATATAATTTCCGCCATGGATTAGTCTCGGCTAACGTACATAAATAATATATTCCAAAATAATTATAATGCATTTGATAATAACAGTATTGAATAAGAATTTTTCTCGTAAGAATGTTTTAACATTTCAATTCATATAGAATTCTGTATTTTAAAATATTTTAAGATTTTAAAATATTGTGACATGAAAATATATGATTATCATTTTAAAGATGACATATTCTTGATATTATTATATTAACATTATAATAAAGATTTTAATTTCATTAGCTGTCTTTAATTTTAATAGCGCTCTCGCAGAATGGAACGTACAACAAAAAAATTTTTTTGTATATTTGTCAATATGTATTAAGGTATATATATATATATATATATATATATATATATATATATATATATACCTATATATATATATATATATAAATCTGAAATTAATATTTTTCTTATTAAAAGAAACGTACCGTCAATATCATTACATCTGCCATTATGCAAGTTCTATCAAATATATGTTGTTCAAATTATTATTTTTATTTCACGACAGTTAAACTACAAGGTGAACTAACAGATTAAAGCTACATGGAGAGCGAGCTTTGCATATATATATGCTTGAAACAACTCCCCCTCCCCCAGCTAGATCTGATCGAATGTTTGATAGGATTTCCGATACAACGGGGAGATCCTGCAGATTTTTGCATACGTAATGGTTTCCTTATGCGCTCAGAAAAACACTGCGATTACATGAGATAGCGAGAAGAATTATTTAAATATTAACGATTAACCTTTTTGTTATATAGAAAAAAAAAAGAGTAAGCGTTTAAATACTGTAATCCGTGAAAGGTTTTGCATCATTTTGATTATAGAGAACAGTTTGGAAGTCAAGGCTGATTTCTCTTTATAAGATTTGCTCGGAACGGCAAGAATTTGTCGTTTTTCAGACGCTACAGACGTTTAATAAACTTAAAAAAAGAATTATTACATCAATAAAATTTAAGAAAAAATTGTTTAATAACTTTATATTATTGTTAACACTATAGAAAGTAGGTAAAATTAAAAATTTCAGTATTTGATTGATGACGTTGTTTACGAACACGCATCCAACATGCAATAAATGATTTTATTTCATCATGTCTTTAAATATGCATATTATATCAAAATAAATGAAAAGTGTGTTCGTTAAAATGTTAAAATTAAATCACTATTCTTTCCTTATAATTATTCTTTTCTTATAATATGTTTATTTCATTATGTGTATCGCTTTATATATATATATATATATATATATATATATATATGTGTGTGTGTGTGTGTGTGTGTGTGTGTGTGTGTGTGTGTGTGTGTGTGTACATATATATATATATATATATCCGGTAAAAGTATATATACATCCGGTTGTTCCGGTAAAAAGTTAAATTTTTATAAAAAAATTTTAAAAAAGCATTTATGATACAACTTTTTAATAGAACTGTAATAAACTAAGTTTTCTAAATAATATTTACAATAATATTTACAAATTCAGATAGCATTTACGAAACATCAATTAACGTCATCAAATGATTTGATTACGCAAATTGATTAATCGTGCTAATCATGATTAATTATATTTAACATTAAATAAGCAATGCCTTGTATATATTTTATTGAAAAAATATATACAAGGCATTGCTTATTTAATGTTAAATATAATTAATCATGATTAGCACGATTAATCAATTTGCGTAATCAAATCATTTGATGACGTTAATATGTTGATAAATTACAAATATGTATAAATTACTTTATATTGTAGATAATTTAATTATCGTACTTTCTAATATAATATTTTAATCAATTAATTAATGTTTTTCTTTATCAATAAATTAAAAAAATAGATAAATGTGAATTTTTCTAATTAATTGAACTACAATTAATAAAAATAGTAGAAAGCTGTAAATTTAAATATTCATTGAGTATCACATATTATTTTATAGTAAAACTCATTAAGTGACCCCCTATAGAATGACCCCCTTGAAGGGTCATTCTACTGTGCAACTTCAAAAATCGTTTTTTTTTTTATTTTCCGAAAATATATGTATTCGAGAATCTACTGTACAATTTTAGTGAAGAAATTCGAATTATTTCGACGTTTTACAACTAGTTTAGGAAGTAGCTCACTTCGCCTAGATTACGCGTCAATGGCTTTAATGGCTTTAATAGCTTAAGTCATCGAGAACAGCTGATTTGGCTTTGTACTTTTATTGTTCTCAATATACTGTAACGTGACCTTATCATAATCCCATTTGTAGAAACTGAAGGCCTACTGTATACGGCAATCGCAGATTAGCCGTAAGTATGTTTTTTTTCAGTACTACAGAAATAAACACGTTATTCTGCACGACGGGGCAAAAATCTTAGTAATCAATGAATCGATCGGTCTGAAATTTTGAGAACTTATTCTACACATGTAGGACTATCGTCCTTTTCCAAATCAAGCCGAAATATTTATTTTATCATACTTTTTACATAACAAAATAACAAAAAAAATTATCTTTTTTTCACATTTTTTTTCAAAATGACTCTATTTTTTATTTTCTAACAAAAACTCTCAATTTTGATAGGGACGATAGCGACACTCATACAAATTAATAATTATATTAAATTTTTTGTTTTAGATGTGATTTTGTTTTAGATTTCAAGTCTAGAAATCAATCCCATAGACACACTTATTTTTAACACGCTATATTTACATTATGAAAAGATACTGAAAAACAATGATTAAAAAAAATAATTAAGAATTAAATAATTAAGAAATTAAAAAATTAAAAAATTTTTTATACTATTTAAATGTATATACCTTAAAAATACAAAAAATGATTTATTTAATATAATATATTCACTGAAAAATACAATCCTAAAAAACCTTCAGTTTTTTGGTTATTATAGTAGACTCCTTAAAAAATATCCACAAAAATACTTTATTATGAAAAATATTTTAGCACGGATTTGATTTTAAATCTTTCTGTTCGTGATGGATATTTTCATTAATTTGACCGCAGTGATATTTATCATAGTCAAATAAATAATAAGAAAAACGTCACTTTTCAGGTACAAAATAAACATATAAATAAAATAATATAAATATAAATAATAAACAAGTAAATAATAAACAAAGAATATATTTAAATTCAAAAATAAATGATTATTGTTATTATTTTATATTGTCATTCATAAATTTAGTTATCGATTGTTCTTGTTTATAAATCGTTCTATGTATTTACTCTTACTCCTTTTGATTTTTAGAGAAACAAAAATATTCATCGATTGTAATAAAAAATAATAATCATTTTTCAATAAAAAGAAATACCTTGTTTCTTTCTCGAGCACCTTGCATGACTTTTAGAAATAATTATACGAAATAATGATACGCTTTACCTTATCTGGAGGCGAACTGCTAAGGAGTGAACAATCATTTTCGGCGTTTGATGTTTGTTGTCGTATTTGTTTATACATTGTTGCGTTAAAAAAATTTGAAAACTCGCGCAATTAATTAACTTTGTAACAAGTTAGAATCCGTCCTTTATCCGTCCAGCGACGCGGAAGAACTGGTGCTTGAAATGGCGCAGCTATCAGTTTTAACAGGTTGCTTGATAAAACATTGCAAAACAATAAGAGCAAGAACCGATACTTGCAGCGAGAGTGCACAGTTATAAAATATAATGTTATTTGAGGTCAAAAAGGTATCACGGGCGATAACGTCACATTTTTTGGAATTCATTACGAAATCGTTTATATAAACTAAATATAAAATTATAATTATCTTTTAATAAATAATATCTTCTAACATAACGATTTTATTTATCTCTACAAACATTTTGCACTTATGATATATCTTGCACTGTACAGAATGTTCCAAAATTCGCGCGCATGCATAATGCAATATTTTATTTTAAAAGAAAACACCTTTTTTTCCTTGTTTCGATAAGATTACAAGTAATAGTTTTTAGATAAAAAACAATTTGAAACTAGGAAATAAGTGCTCTAAGTTATATATATGAATTAGGGGTAGCGTACGCTGCTATCTCTCTAGAGAGTTCACAACATGTAAACATGATATTTAAACATCGCTGTTTTGAATATCATCAGTAAGAAAGTTTTTTTTCAACTGATATCATTAATATAACAGCGTAATGTAGAATCAGTCGATTAGATACTATGCAAATAAATAATTTTGAAATTTTTGTTTTAATAATAATCAAACTATCCATTATTAAGTTGTTTCTATTTGTGCGGAAATTATATTATTGCATTATTAATAAAAAAATATTAATCTTAATATTTCAAAATTACTTTACGATAGAATATATTTATAAGAAGGTAAATATATTCCAGTATCCATTTATATTTTTTATCACAATTATTTAGTTATTATATTTCAAATTATTCGGCGCATGTTGAATAATCGATAAAGATATACCATGGTAGTTTGTTTTGAGATTACACAGAAAAAGAGATGGAATGTAGTCTTATATTGTATAATTGTACATTATAACAGCAAAATTAGATGGAGCAAAATATGATGGAAAACATAATACAACGTGAAACGTTATTTGACATTTTTTTATAAATCTTTATTTACGATAATTTGTAATTTATATCGCTACAGTTTTGCGAGTGACTATATTTTCTTATGAAAATTAACTGCACTCTGAAGCAAAATTTATTCATAATATTTTAATATAATCAGCAGATATAATGTAGGTAAAAAAAACTATAATTTTATAAAATTAATAATAATTTAATGTACCAAATTAACTCATTCATAATATACAAAATGCATTGTTTTAGACATTTATTTTTTAAATAATTATTTTATTATAAAAAATAAATGTTGGCCTATATAAATCTTTTTGCATAAATAAACTTTTCCACAGATTATATCTTGTATTTTTATTTGATATATATTCCACAGATTTGTAAAAAAAAAAAAAAAATTAAACTTGATTAACTTAAGGAAAGTGTCGCAACTGTCCGGTATCAATTTGATATTCTTGTCTCTTAGATAGAAGAGAAATATGTGTCTTTTACATATTTGAATTTCTATTATTATTTCGAAAAAGATACATGTTTTAACATGCCTGATGTTTTACGATAAAATCGATGATCTTAATAATCTTCAAAATAAACATAAAATAACAAATTCTTTTGTAAGTGAAATATCTTCGAATAAGATAAATACGATGCTCGAAACGTACATCATTTAGTCATTTTTCGATCGTCCGTCCAGTGTTATTTTTTCCAGTGCTAGATTTTTATTAGTTTTCTAACGATCAAAATTATTATATTATCATTTACCGCATTATTAATGATGCAATAATCGCTTAAATAGTTCCATGTGAAATAATGTAAAGCGGAATGTATATTTTATTCGCAGCATCATCGAGCGTTATTAAGACTCGATCAATCTTATCGTAGAATGTTTGACCCATGCTTTGCCTCGGTTGGATAGATTGCGGTGAGATGTATAAATGTTACTAACATATTTTTCAACAATATTTAGCACACTGTTTTAATGACGTTTGTATGTTGTACGTGTCAGTGTTTTGATAATACAAACAGTGATCTTTGCACTAAGAAGAAGCTGAGCAAGAAACGCCGATTTCAGTAAGAAAGAAGATTTGACGAGGGAAGCACGCGGAAAGATTATTTTTGTTTTGCACGTTGTATACATGTGATTTTCGGTAAGTGCCGAAATGACTTACGTCAGAATTTATATGACAATATGTCGTAATGTTTATTGATAAGTGACATTTCTATTATCGTTTTGACTGAAAAACTGTATAGATTTATGTGTGAAATAGTGTTACTTAAAACGATCAATTGTTGATTAAATTAATGACTTTAGATATATTAATAATGACATATCAATTATTTTAGATATTGTTTATTTCTGTGCCCTAAAATATATTACGAAATAAATAATTTCGTATATATTGCGACAGATTTTCAATTTATAACATGAGGTTTGTTAATTCTTTCTTAGAAGAAAATGTTTAAGAAAGAAAAAAAAAAGAATAAAATAGAATATATATTTTTAATAATCTATTTAATTAGGAATATTAATATAATTTGCAATTTGGCCAATAAAATTGTTTTTATTTTTATTAACATTAACTTTCTATTATTACGTAATAATTATTTGTTACATAAAGTTACTGTAATTTACATGAAAATATAACGTTGGACAAATTTTGATACAAATTTTATTATTTTTTATTACTGTATATTATTTAATAATATATAAAAAAAAAAATAAATTATAAAATTTTAAAATTAATTTAAAATTAAAAAGTATTAAAAATTGTTAATAATATTTCTACAAATAATATAATACCATAGTAAAATACCGTTTTACTTTTCTTACTGACTAATTTTCTTCCAGAAATAAGTTAATGTTGTTTTATTTGAAATTTAATATAAAGGAATCAGTTATCTTTCATGGATTCGAATTTATTGTCCGCTGTAATTAAGCGATCTACGACTTGCAAAACTTTCGATGCATACTTGAAAGGAACAGGAGTTCAAGACATTCCTTACAGAAGCAGGCGATATTGCAAGTGGAAAATTATCGATAATACGGGATAAAAATGGCTTTATCTCTTGATTTCTTTGCTGGATGTTTGGGAGGTAAGGTAGTAGAGTTGTATATCTTGTTTACAAATTAAATTACTCAGTTTACATATATATTTTTTAACTGTTTAAAGTTTTAACTGTTTTTTAAGCGTTTTGATGATAATTTTCGTTAGCCGTAAAATTTTTTATTATTTTCAAGATATTATTTTCATCGTCGTCGTTGCTCATAAGTAGATGCAACCGAGTTAGTAAAAACTAAAAAAATTAACATTTGCATTTCATGATATGCATTTGAGTTGTTTAAATAGCAATAATAAAAAAAAAAACAATTACTTTATCGTATGACTTGGTTATCATAGGCCAAGTATAACACATTTAAATATTAAACATAATTTTATGATTTTCTGTTTTATCAAACTTACGCAGATTAACCTTTAAGTAATGTTCTTATCAGCTTTTATGTGTTTTTCCTTCGCTCGCTTATATCCTTCGATCTTTGGATATTTATTATTAAACTCATGTTTTACTCAAATATAAGAAATTTGAAAATATGAAGAAATACAATGGACATACTATTGTAGAGAAAATATTAATAATTTGTTTTGATAATTTGCTTATTTTATTTTATTATATTAAATTTTAGGATGTGCCGGCATTATAGTGGGATATCCTTTGGATACAATCAAGGTCCACATGCAAACTCAAGACTACCGCAATCCAAGATATCGGGGCATTTGGGATTGTTTTCGCACCATCCTCGCCAATGAATCGGTAATATACTTAAAATATGTATTATTAAAATGTATATTAAAACAAACTGAATATCCAATCTTTAGTCTTTTTGACGTAGTTTTGTAAGTGAAATATCTATTATAATATCGCTAATTCACGTTTCATTTTTATTATATACAGGTGAGTGGTCTTTACAAGGGCCTGACCTCGCCAGTCGCAGGAGTGGCTGTGATAAACGCCATCGTTTTCGGCACTTACGGATGTGCACGGCGGAATTTGTCTGAAGCTGATCAATTATCATCGTACTTCCTGGCCGGTGCAGCTGCCGGACTTGCTCAAAGTCCCATCTCAAGCCCGATAGAATTAGCAAAAACACGCCTGCAATTGCAGTCCACAACCACAACCCAAGGTAACTTTCAAGGACCGATGCAGTGCTTGAGGAATATTTATAAGCAGGAGGGTTGTCGTGGCGTCTTTAAGGGTTTAGGTATTACATTCCTCAGGGAAGGACCGAGTTACGGCGTATACTTTGCGACCTATGAGATGTTGACCAAGACATCTCCCGGGGAAGTTTCGATGCCGCAGGTATTGCTGGCTGGGGGACTTGCTGGCACAGCTTCTTGGGTGACTACGTACCCCATTGATGTCATTAAGTCGCGCATACAAGCGGAAAGTAGCAATCGCTACTCAGGAATTGTGGATTGCTTAAAAAAGTCTGTACGCGCTGAAGGATACGGTTGCTTATACCGCGGTCTGAATTCGACGATTCTTCGAGCATTCCCGACAAACGCGGCGACTTTCGTTGTAGTCACCTGGACGACCCAATTGTTCAGCAAACAATCGAGTGAGATGCCACAGGAGATAAGTGTCGTGTCAAAAACGTCGATGACGCAGACGAAAAATCGTACCGCGAAGGGATACGAATCCTTCGTTAACAATTGGAACGTGTTCCTTGATGGTATTTCGAGGGACAATGATTTCGTTACTTCGTCATACGTCCGATCTATGTTGCCGATCAGTGGGCCAATTCTGAATAATAGCGCATGCCTGGTTCACAACTGTAGACGCTCGGGTTGCAAAGATGACGCACCCTTGAAGCAAAAGATTACGTTCGAGGATCGGGTGGAGGATAGAAAAAGAAAATCGAAAAATGACGAAGAGGAAGATGAACGTGTAGATGAAAAGAAGACAGATTGTGATAACATCAAGATGACCATAAGCACGTGCACCTGTAATCTGCCACGCGTACTTGGTGTTTCAAATCTGGAAAACACTTGATATTACCAGTTGACAAAGTTCTTAGCCATACGATGTATATATATATATATATATATATATATATATATTTTCAGTGCGACGTGATACAAGTGAAAAAGAAACACAATATTCATCTACATAGATTTTCCTCTGATAATTAATTTAATTAATATTTTATTTGAGAAAAAAGATGTAAAGCTAGTTCGAATTAAAATTAATGACTCACTAAGGGTGCGATCAACTTGATGATTACAAATGCTTCGAAGCATTTTTTGATTGGTCGATTGAAAAATTCTTTGTTCCGATTGGTCAATCAAATGCTCCGAAGAATTTATAATAAGACTTCGATCGTGCCCTAAGCAAACGCATATATCTTCAATTCAACAATTGAATAAGCAACGATTGAACGATTATTAATGAAATAAGCAAATGTGATCATTAATTTTAACTATATTGACTATATTTAGAATATATTTACCTCACATTGCGCACAAAAAACTTATAATGATATTTATAATAGAAATATTTTGATTCTCCTCTCGGCTGTTTTATTTTAGCTGCTTTTTGATTTAATCGATACATCAAGACTGACCATACTTTTGATAAATTTTCACAATTTCCATTTACTCACATCTTAAAATGAGTTAACGTAATTAATACTCGTAGCAAGCTCGCTATGAAGCAGGAGCAGAAGGATCTCTTTTGTCAAGGAGCAGTCTTTGATTGAACGGCGGACATGTAAGACCACATGTCACAGCCAGACGCGACATTTATTCGACAATTTTAAAATCATACCAAAATAATTTGTATTCTCTTTACAATCCCCTTACCGAGTTTATTCCTCCTTACACCCTTCTACATTTCCTCAGTCTGCGCGTTGATCTTCAATCCTCCCCCGTCCACGTGTCAAAATTTTGACACATTCTAAATTCCGGCACACATATGAACCTACATGGAAACACATTTCAGCCATAGTTAATCACTCTCGACAACTGATCGCGAACAGCACTTGATCGTAACCACGTTTTTATTCTAAATAAAAAAATTATCAAGTCATAAATTGTACAAATCAAATCTGCATCAAGATTAGTTCAAATTGTTAACCTCCCGTATGCGATTGCTCTAAATTTTCATGAGACAATTATTCTCACTGGGTAAGTATAAAATATAAATATAAGATAAATATTAAATGTATAATGTACAATTTTTTTTAAATCCAGCTTTGTTTGTGTAAACAAATTTTAAAACACTTTGAATGTGTACTATTGTATATTGTATACATAGTATCGCAAACGTACAAATAATTAATCAATACGATCGAAATTTATTATTTTAATTAATTTATTAATTAATATTATTCATATTATTCATATTGTTCATTACAATTTGTATTGTTAATTAATTAATTTAATTCATTATTTTGTTTTAATTTATGATTATATAGTCTATTATTATTAATTCATTGGGCATCGTACTTATTTATCATTTCATTGTATTTTATTGTAATTCAATATTTATTTGATAATAATAACAATTTATTAAGTAATTTTAATGTCAATGTTGATTATAAGAGTCCTGTATAATTTTTTTTTGCAATTCACATTTATCACATATATTTTGGAATTAATATCCAGCTCTTTTCTTTCTTGTAGGTTTTTATTTGAAAAAAAAATCAATTAATTTAATCAAAACCATTTAAATGTTGTAATCCATCGTATCGCTGCCGCTGCAGGAAATAAAACTTTTCCATTATTTCAAATTTTGATATGGATGCAGAACCAACTACCAGTAACAAAAAAAATGAAAAATGCAATATAAATAATCAACGCTTGATAGCCGAAAGTGGTGGCCGCTGCATGAGCACGCAAGCGATGCAATCGCTGTACGATTTCCGACAAAATAATCTACTTTGCGACGCGGTATTGAGATTAGAAGATGGTGGTGTCTTTCCGATTCACCGGGCTATACTTTCAGCGTGCAGTGCTTATTTCAGGTTCAATTTTATAATTTTCAACGTGTGAATTTATTTCTTTCTTTTTGGGATTTACCCTAGATAGACCTTAGATTCCGTACGTAACGTTTATTGTTATATACAAAATTAATAATTAAATATAATTAATTAAATAATTAAATTTAATTAAAAAAAAACTCGAATAACTCGTTATAAGAATAACAAATAATATATAAAGTCAATAATTGTTTTGATGATAATGATGCTTATATAATAATTATTTGTTTCACTCGGATATTAACGTCTCATTTAACGTCTTCTTTTCTTGTTAAGATTAAGAAATTGTTAATATTACAATGATCGCGAATTTTATTGCTTAATTAATTTTACAGGGCATTATTTACAACTACGTTGCATTCCCGTGAAAAAACCGATGTCCTCCTACCAGATGTCACGAGTCCAATAATGAATCTTCTGCTGGAATATGCGTACTTACGATCAATCGATGTGAATCGTGAAAATGTATGTGAATTGCTGATCACAGCGGATTACTTAAGTATCATAGGTGTGCTTGATCTATGCTGCGACTATTTAAGAGATAATTTGGCCCCGGAAAATTGCATCGGAGTAATGACATTTGCCCGTCAACATTTTTGTAAAAAGCTAGAAAACGACGCTTATCGTTTCATTGTAGGACACTTCGTCGAGGTCAGCATAACGACGATTAATTGAAGTCGCTTCCCTCCTTGATCAATTTCAATATATTCATTCCTTTCAAATTTGCATTATAGGTATCTCAGAGAAGCGAGGAGATTTTACATTTACCTATCGAAGAACTGAGACCGCTGGTCGGCGCCGATGAATTAAACGTTAAGAGCGAGCAGACGGTTTGGGAATTGGTTTTAAGATGGATAAATCACGATCCGGAGGCTAGAAAAGATTATATCGTCGACCTAATGAAGAATATCAGACTTGGTCTTTTAGATACACAGTTTTTTCTGGAGAATGTCAAAGATCATCCTTATGTCGTGGGCAACGATGCATGCCGGCCCATTATCATCGAGACTTTGAAATTCCTGTACGATTTGGAGATGATTACGCAAAAAGATGGAGAAGTACCGACGCCAGAAATTGCGCGACCCAGAGTTCCACATGAGATTTTGTTCGCCATTGGTGGCTGGAGCGGTGGTTCTCCGACAAATTACATCGAGACGTATGACACAAGAGCGGATCGATGGATTCCGGTAGTGTTAGACACACCTTTACAGCTCTTTTTCATGTAGGCCTAGACAGATCTTGAAATAACAAGTTTGAGAGGAGAGGATTACTTTAGATTTTTCCCCATTTCGTTTTCCTATTTTGTAATTGCGTAATAAGTTTTACGTGTTCCATTTAAGTTTATAAAAAAAAAAAAATAATCCAAGCAGTTTATTTATTATCTCGCAAGAGAGTTGTGCATTATGCTCTTTAACTTTGAAGTAAATATTATTTTTTTTTTAATAGAGTTTTGGCAATTTACTCGTATCGAAATCTTGAGTCTCTTAGATCGAAGAAACAGATCCGACTGGTCCACGAGCTTATCATGGGCTTGCGGTGATTGGTTTCGATATCTACGTCATCGGTGGATTTGATGGAGTTGATTACTTCAACAGCTGTCGTTGCTTCAACGCGGTGACCAAGGTGTGGCGAGAAGTTGCTCCCATGAATGCTAGAAGGTCGAATATATTTCAAAGGGGCTAGTCACTAGTCCTACGATTTGGATCATAAGTTGCAATCTCATTGCTTATTTCTTTATAACAAAGATAGTTAAAAAAAAAATAATACGATATGCAATTTAGTAATTTTTAGATAAATATACTCATTTAAATATGTATACAATTTAAGTATACATTTTTTTTAATTATATATACAACAATGACGGTAATTTAATAAATGTTTACAATTTATTTAATAAATGAAAATAAAGCATAAAAAAGGGAGTCGATTGTCGATCTAGATATAAAATATAAACCAAAGTTTAGTGACTAGCTCCTTGATAGTGTCATTAACAATGAAGGCTCGCATCAGGATCTTTTCATTTGTCGCAGATGTTACGTTAGTGTGGCAGTTTTAAATAATCTGGTTTACGCAATGGGGGGCTACGATGGATATCATCGGCAAAAAACGGCAGAACGTTATAATTATAAAACAAACCAGTGGTCCCTGATCGCATCGATGAATGTGCAGAGATCCGATGCAAGTGCAACTACATTAAACGGTATTATTACTTGAACTTTAATATATTTATTTTACTCGTGTTGAAATACTAGTTGCAGCATGATTCATTTTTTCATCTATCACACCGTTATATTTATTTTCATAAATAAGAATTTTTTTGTAAAGTAATTGTTCAACATTGTTAATAATAAGATCTGTGTGAAAGCATAAAATAAATCTATGAATCATGAATCACGAATCTGTTGAAAAAAAGATATATATATATATATATATATATATGTGTGTGTGTGTGTGTGTGTGTGTGTGTGTGTGTGTGTGTGTGTGTGTGTGCTGAAAATAAAAATATATATTATAATAAAATTATTTATTAAGACTAAATACGCAACTACATAAATCATAAATTTTTAAATTTCAAATGCTTGTTACTCCCATTTTACAATATGATAAACATTATTAATATATTATTGAAAAATTGCCCGTACGCTACAGATAAGATATATATTACGGGCGGTTTCGACGGACACGATTGTATGAATACAGCCGAAGTATACGACCCAAGCACCAACCAATGGACAATGATAACGGCAATGAGGTCACGTAGGAGCGGTGTGTCATGCATATCTTATCACGGCTGTGTTTACGTTATTGGTATTAAGACATGTACTTATTACAAAAAATTCTATTATATTATTTAAGCTAATTATTATATTATTTATCTATAAAGATTTATATGCGTAAGAAAAAACTAATTTCAGAATACTATTTTTTTTCTTTTTTTTTTGTGCAAAACTGTATATTACGTATATTTAATTAAATGCAACAACAAAGATTAGATTTTAATAACTGCAAAATTAAGAAAATTAACAAATTTTTTGCACAAAGGAGGTTTCAATGGAATATCGAGAATGTGCAGTGGAGAAAAATATAAGCCTTCTACGAACAGTTGGAGTCATATTCCCGATATGTATAATCCACGTAGCAACTTTGCTATTGAAGTCATCGATGATATGATTTTTGCCATTGGCGGTTTTAATGGCGTCACTACGACATATCAGGTGGAATGTTATGACGAAAAGACAAACGAATGGTAATTCATTCTTTGCATCTCGGTCTATTTTTTGTTAATAAATTATAAAAATCACAGATAAGAAAAACCAACAGGGCACGTTGACGTACGAATAGAAATGTAACAGTGATATATTAAATGTTTGTATAAAAATTAATAATTAGGTTAATCTTCTAAACGTATTTAATATTTACGACTTTTTTAATATTTATTTCTACAACATTAAACGTAGGTATGAGGCGACAGATATGAATATATGCAGATCGGCATTATCGGCTTGCGTTATTATGGGTCTTCCAAATGTATACGATTATATTCACAAGCATCGAGAACGCTTAATGGAGGAAAAGCGTCAAAAGTTACTCGCCCACGAAGTACGTCGAAGTCAGCATCAGCAACAGCAACAGGAGCAGGAGCAAATGAGGCAAATTTCGCAAGTTGGCCAAACAATACCGACACCACCACCTCTACCACGGATAAATGAAAACGATCATAATAATAATAATCGCCGACGCTAAAGGCAAACATCATTATTACGTAAATCAACTATGTAACATCTGTCTCGTTTAATTGACCTCCGTCATGTAAATTTTTGGATTATTGCCAGACGCAACAGCAAATGGCGATCAAAAAAACGAGATAAAACTAAGAACCGAATAAGGGTTAAATTATAAATTATCAATATCAGTATAGAGAGATATTTATACACTTGCCAATTTATACACTTGCCAATTACTATTTTTGTCTATTCACAAAGAAAATATTTTCAGATTACTCTTTACTCACTTTTGTTAAATTAAATTTTTTTGATACTCCAGATATTTCTATTGACTCTTTTTTGCGATATGATTTTACACGTGTTATTTAGTACCATCTCGAATAATTAAAGTAATTAAGATAATGGAAGAAATAAAGAAAGATATCCATTTGCTTTTAAAAAGATTAATGATGTTTATCGATTTCATTTTACATAATAACACTTAAGATGATAATGCAAATTAGACTAATTACATTGTGCAGACAAGATAAATGTAAAGTGAGATGATAAAATACAGGAAATACGGAAATAAAATTTTCAAAGGTAGATTTTGATGTTGACATGAAAAATTTCACATTTAAGAGATGTTTAATGGATATTTTTCAAGTATAATGTCATTTATACAATTGCATGCAACAGTCCTGCTTGTAACAAGAAACGAAATTATTATAATCTGTACTGATAATGAATATTTACTTATTCTATCACGCAAGTGAAAGTTTATTACACTTATACAACTGCCTTTAATTTAAATACTGCAAATAAATTAATTTGCAAGAAATAATAACTTTCTCTTATATTTTTTATAAAATTGTAAGTACATCATTATTATATGTTTTTTCTCTTTTTTTTTCAAATTTGCTAAGTAGAAAAAAAGACACAAAAAATTACAAAATAAAACAAAAAATGATACATATAACACAAAACATTATATAATATAAAATATATTTGTATAAAAATCAAGTAAGGTAAATATTATCGATAAAATATAATTTTCTAGAAAATTATAATAATTTGACAAACATATATTTTTAAGTGATTTTAAAATATTTAAATATTTAGACAATGAACAAGTTAATTTTTGCTACAAATCTTATAAACGATAAAATAAAATTATAATACTTATACTTATGGTTTCTTTGGCCAGTTTCAGCAGAATGAATACAGGCCAAAGTAATATTGCGTGTCTTTCACAGATTTTTATGTAATTCTAGACATGATGCACAGGTGTGCATGCGCTGCCATATTTCGTGTGGGCATTTTATATAGTGTGTTCAAAATGTTATATGATGATTATAGAAAGATTATACTGTCAACATGTGATAAGCATAATATAAATTTGATAAATTGATAATTTTTTACACGATGTATTTTGATTGTTTATCATATGTCTATCAATAATACGTATGAATATATATCATTCAATTATTAAATCCTTATCCTTACCATTATCCTTATCCTAATCTGTTTACACAAAATATGGCTGCTATCCCCATCACTATTTATACGTCGCATCAATTTTTTGAACCATTTTGCGCAGGTGTTAGTAGTCTAATATTATATAGAAGTCTGTAATGTCTTTTGCAACAACCTGTGGGCAAAGAAAATTGAAGTAACATAGAATGGAAACTATCAGCAGTAAATTCTTTCGTCTAACTAACGCGCCCTCTGAAGAAACAGGTTTAACTATTATAGAATTCACCTGTTTCAAGTCTGTTGATGTCTATTTGTTCATTTCAGTCCGTGCGTGATTGCTGTCGTGTCCAGGGGGGTGATTAAAAAAGTCACTTATGCTACGAAACGTGAATTCTGAGTCATCAAGTATGCGCACTACGTTGGAACACATGACGCCTATCGATATGCCTTAGAGATACGTATTCTGTTTACAAATAATTAAATTTTATCGAGAGATGGGAATCATGTGTGAAATAGTATTGGTGACCCTCGCCACGCCGGTTGTTCCCAGTTGTCCGTTCCTGAGTTGGCCAACGTCTGTAAGCGGGGACGTGTAATCGCTGAGCGGTCGTGCGTTTAAAGTCAAAGGAACCGAAGGACCCCCGAGTGAAATAGTGCTCCGAAAGGCACCTGACCGACGTCGCAATGGTGAGCTGAAGTGACACTGGGGCAATGGCGAAAGTCGCGAGAGGTCCCGATTCTGTGCCTATGGTCTTATCGTGCGAACATTGCACTAATCAGACATTCAAGCAAATTCAAGATTTTGTTAGGTGGGTCCATCTGTTTGACGTCGATCGGTCAAATTGTTCAGTTTTATTGAATGATTTTTTTTTTCAATTTTGATCACCTCAAGATAGTATTTCTTCTGTAATTTAGAGGTTTTAAAATAATACGAGCGTATATAGATATATCCCTAATAATAATTATAATAATGTTTTGGAGGATAATGTCATGATACATATCATCTTAATAAATATAATTATTAGCAAAATAGTATATTATTTTATGGTTTGTTTTAGACACTTGAGAGATCAACATTGTTCCAGAGAAGGTGGATCTTTCGTATGCCTCTATGGCTATAATGGAGTATGTACTAGTCTTCCTGTGGAAGGTGTTTCTGACAAGGATTATATAGCGCATGCCACAAAACACGCAGTTATGCAACAGCAACGAAAAAGTAATGGCCAGTTATCTGAGGCTGGTTCAACGTGGACTGTGTATTCGGCTGCACAAAATCTACCTGCTGTTCTAAACGATCCATTCAAAGGAAAACAGAGTAACTTCTTAACTCGCACTTGGGGAGATGGATTTGTAGAAAAAGTGGATATTCCGAAAAGTCCTTATCTTCCTGAAATTACAATGCAACATTTCGAAATGTATTTGAAAAAAATTGCAAGGGTAATCATTTATATAATATGTTTTTTTAACAAATATTAATAATTCTTAATAATTTATGATATGTCTTAAAGAATGTATGTCTATACTTTATATGTCTATTCTTTCAGAGATATCGGAAACATTCACGTATGAATTCAAATGTAAACAGGCCGGTTACTCCAAATGAATTGCTTCAAAATTTTCCTAACCTTAAGGTGAAATCATTGGGTAAGAATGTCTAATATACTTATATAGGATATCTGTAAAGTTTATTTATATTCCCTGTATTTTCGATACAATTAAAAATATAAAAATATGTCAAATCACATATTCTTTTATTTTAAAAAGCTAATCAAAAATATTTTTTTTTCCTCCAAGGGAGTAGACAGGACATAATATAAAAAAAAATTGTAAATAACAAAGAGGTTTAAGTAATATCTCATTTAAAAATATAATTAAAAAATTTCTTATGAATATTTCTTCTTAAAAATGTGATTTTATGTGATATATATTTTAGTAATTAATAATAAATTTTTTGTAATTAGAAATTTAATCTGTCTTTATTATAAAGTTGTATTTATTTTATCATATTTACAGTTTTTGTTAAAATTTATTTAATAAAAATTAAAATTTATTTAATAAAAACTGTTTAATTAGAAAATCAAATTTGTCATATATTTATACATTTAACATTTTACATTACTTACAAGAGTAATTTGTCTTTATAAATCATAATTATAAACTTTGTATTAAAAGTTTTTATATTAAATTTAGATTAATGATATGATAATTAGATACATATGTAAATTTATAACTAATTTTTTTTTCAATCTGTTTTTAATTAGAAAATATAATATAAATATAATTTTTCTGCTTTTTAAAAAATGTACAACATGATTTTTTTTTGCTTCAGATCGGTTGCAGTTTGATTTAGCTAATATCCCAAAGATCTTCTTAGTTCCAAACTTGGATCTTTCAGAAAAAGATAACTTTGATGCTGTGTTTCCGTTCGCAAAAAACGGTCTCTTAACTGAAGACTGCAATATTGTTATGCATGTAAAACAAATGCAAGAAAAGGTATGATCATAAATATATATGGAAAAAACAGTTTTGCTGAAGTATTTAACGATTTGACCATATACTTGGCTTGAAAATCATTGTTGGATATCAAAATAGGATGTATGTAGATTGCTAAAATATAAGAAATTTTTGTAGTATTATTGTCATGATTTTAACTATTTTACATAATTTATTTTTGATGACTCAACAAAATTATTCTATTATTTCTCGGATCTACATTTGATTAAATTTTTAGATATTTTAGCAAAATTATTCTTATTCTATTCTAAGTAAAGAATAAATGTACGTGGGACCTATAGACCTCACCATTGACATTAAATATCTCGATCTAAAAATTTGTAATATTATTTAAGGATGCTTATATAATATGTGCATAAATATATACACATAAAAATTGATTTCAACAATTTTAATATTTGTTATAAAAATTATGCAAAATGCATTGTTGCAGCTTAGTCATTATCTGGACATTGTGGAAGTTCGTATTGCAGAACAAGTTGCGTCCAAATCTCAAGCCTTTTTTCATGCAATGACATCTCACGATGTGCTTATGGAACAACTTACTCAAACTATTACGGTTCTAAAAGCCCTTAGGAAAAATATTCATCAAGTCGATAAACATCTAGTCAAGGATTCTTTAGAAATTTTACGGTAAGTCTGTTCATAACAAAAAATTAATATAACTTTCTCTCCTTTTCTCTCCCTCTCCTCCTCTTCTCCCTCCTCTCCTTTCTTTTCTTCTTTCTCTCCTTTCCCTCCTTCTTTCTTCTAATACATCTTATATTTATGTTCATGTACAATATGCTATCGCCACATTTAGCTTATGCCAAAAATACAAGATTGATAATATCGCATCTGTGTCAATAAATTGAGAATAACAACTGATTTTTGTTATCAAATTGCTAAAAATATGCTAGTTAAACGTTTGGCTTGATTACACTAAGTATTTTCTTATTTACTCGCCAATGTGATAACCAATCATAAACGTAATATTTTATAGCTCAAGACTTCTGAATCCGATGTAGGTGTAACGATACATATATCGAATGAGCTCTGTTTACCTACAACGATTGCCTGCAGTTTCATTTGTTCACATTGCATTACACAAAATCAATGTACACAGAACAATTATCTATAAACATTGTGCATATATTATTTTGCATATATGACTGTTGTATATATGCATATTGCATATATAATCATATTGCACACATAGTATAGTGTATACGATCTGAAAAGTGTATCTGAAAAATTTAAAACTTGTGTAATTATATAATTACAAATTATACCAGAAAGCATCAGATGATGAGGAGTGGATTTTGTTACGCTATATGCATTAGTATGTTTTTTTTATTTGTGCAATATTATCATGTGTGCATTGTGCTATATAATATAGTTATAATTGCATATGCAATATACTACAAGCAATTCAATTATATATGTGCAATAAAATCGTGTGTGTAATATGTATGTATGCAATGCTATCATATGCAAACTAATATGTGCGCCAATAATATTTGTAGGTAATCGCTGTGTAATCGAGATTTTATGATATGGGTAAATGAAACTAGGCAATCATTTTATGTGCAAACAAATAGGACCTTTTTCCCCTAAAATATTTAATTTTGAATATTTAAATTTAATTATACTATATTTTTTTCTTATTTAGCTTGGAGCGTGCTAGGTCTAATAGATTATTGGTTCAAGAAAAATTAAAACTTATGGCAACCGTACATCAAAGCCAACCTATGATACAATTATTGTTGTCTACGCCAGATTATGTTGCGGCATTAGATCTTATTTCTACGACGCAAGAAATTCTCTTTCAAGAATTAAATGGAATACATAGCTTTAGGTAAGTTGCAATTCAATAGAAAATATTTATTTAATTTATTATTTATTCGGATCAAAAAAAGATAATAAATTATTAGGGTATTTATAATTATTGTACGTTTACTTAGACATTTAAGTTCTCAACTAACTGAGATGGAGAAGCTTGTGGATAAGATGTTGTCGACTGAGTTTCAAAGATATGCAACAGCAGATCTCAATAGGCCATTGAGTGGTGAGAATACCGTCCTAGACGGCGTAAGTATCATTTTGTATCGTATTGTATTCTAGTTTATAGCAAACAAACATACGTCTTTTCCTAATGAGATCATTCGTACATCCTCAATAAACAGGATAAACTGGTCTCTATTATTTCTGGTCTACTACGTCAAAAACATTTTCAATTTGTGGATACATACAAAGAGGAAGCTGTGACCACTATAAGAGCTTTAACAAAGCAACGGGTGATAGAGGCTCTGGCAGCAAGCGATTGTTGCAGCGATCAGCAAGCAGCAGCTCTAGAAGTTGGAGGCCTCTCATTGACGGAAAGATTAACTTTGCTTCATAATACTATACAGTCTTTCACATTTCTTCTTTTACGAGTTAAGGTAAACAATCTAAAAAAGCCGTATGTATGTACTTTCATTTTTTTATTATTGCTGCTTTATATTACAAATTTTTAATATTTAATATTATATCCTGATAAAACATTAAATTATTGTTACAAAATTGACATTAAATTTTTAGATTAATTAAGAGATTAATAAAGAAAATTAACTATTAATAAAGACAAGCTTTTCTTATACATTTTAGTTAATATTTTTAGATTGTAATAATTGCTACTTTTTTTAATTATTCTCTACTCCAGATATGAAACATTCTATGTAATAATTAGATTTTTATTATAGGCAGTTCATGATGTAATGAGAGACACCGCCGACTTATCAGCGGGATGTTTGTGTGATGGCTCGTTTGATGAATCAGTACCTGACCGATTACTGACTCGAGAAGAACATTCGCGAGTGATCACTAAACTTAGTGATATGATTACCTCTATATGTGATTATTGTCATGAGCGAATGGGAAACTTGCTTTCAGCTGGGACAAATGAAAAAGATAAATTCCACAATGATAAGGACAAAATAATTGCCGATGTTTTGCAGAATAAATTAGAAGATAAAGAATGTCAAACATGGAATGACAAGGGCTCTTGGTTAAGTGAAAAGGCAACAACCGCTCAAGTTTGCCAATTAGCCAATATGGTTGAAGAATTTACATATGCTTGCGAAAAACTTTGCGGCAAGCAATGCACTGCGTTGCGATCGGCATTTAAAGTAATTATTTGTACAAATTATATTTAAAATTTACTTCTCTATTGTCCACTTTTCTAATAATTTCTAATAAATTATGATGTTTTTTTTATAGGCGCAAGCAAGTAAGTTTATACAGCGTTTTCATAATGAACGCAAAACTAAACTGACTTTGCTATTGGAATCTGAAAGATGGAAACAAGCTGATGTACCATCAGAGTTTCAGTCGTTAGTGACATATGTATACGAGAAAAAGTGTTTTCCTCTTAAAATACCTACGTCCGAAGATGACATAAAAAATAAAGGCGTGGAGAATTTTATTATGGTCGGCGATGAAAAATTTGCTGTTGTTGGGACTGCTTTAATGCTTATACAAATGCTATACGAGTACTGCAGGTAAAGACAAATTATAAATCTTTTTTATGCATTTTATATAATATGACGTATGATTTGTTTTTAGGACTGGTAGTGAACTAGTTGCCTTGTCTGGAACCATAGGAAGACAGTTAGCCGAATTATTAAGACATTATAATTCTCGATGCTGCCAACTAGTTCTGGGTGCAGGGGCAATGCAAGTCGCAGGCTTAAAAACCATTACAAGCACGATCCTCGTATTGGCGGCGCGAAGTCTTAAACTTATATTGTGGTTTATGCCCTTTGTTAAGATACATTTTCAAGGTAGCTTAATATGTTGATTTTTTAATATAATTTGAAAATACATAAAGTTTAGTAAAAAAGTATCAAATGTCAAGATTTAATTCTATATATTTTAATATTCAGCCCTTGTGGAGCAAAATCCTAGTCGAGGACTCATTGGTACATCTGGTACAAGTGGAGGAGTAGCTTTATTAGATAACGTTGAAAGAGATATTCGCGCACATATCCGTGAAATTGAAGGAAAAATTCTCACTATCGTAGATAACTTGTTAGGCGGTCAAATATCCAAGTGGACGGCAAGACCTCCGGTGCCATCAAAATCTTTTAGAAATATTTCTAGGTAAATGTTCTAGATAATATTAAATAAATATAATTTTTAATATTCATTTTTTAATATATTCTTATTCACAGTTATCTAATGAAACTTCACGAAGCTGTTTCTGGAATTTTACCTACCGTCGAAGTACAATCACTTTATCGTACAGTAAATTCATCATTTAAGGAGAAACTTAGAGAACAACTGGTTAAAATGAATATAGTGAATAATGGTGGTCCGCAACATGGCGTAGTTACATCGGAACTTACATTTTATCTGGAAGCCTTAAGAAAGTTAAAAGTTCTACCGAGCGAAGAGTTAAATGACAATTGGATGAGTGATATATGGACTAGATAACATGCAGAGCGCGTAATATATTGCATTATAGAAGCAATGAAATATTATAGAAAGAGGTGACTAAAAAATTTGTGCATTCGTCTTCCTTTGTATTATTCGTTATATTCGAAATATGAAAACAATAAAATATCCATCGATTATCCGATGGATTTTATGAAAAGAAGTATTATTTGCATTGAATTTGAATATGAACACTTTAAGTAATTAATGATAAATGTATACATATATATTAGCAGATCGCGACATAGTTTTGTTAATTTGTAAAAGAACAGCAAGCGTGATGATATTACAAAATTGACGTTTTGATATCGAAAAGAGAATTTAACAAATTGCTTAGTGATTTTATGTTAATTTCAACAATATCAATATTTTCCAATGAATAACTTTCATCTTTGAATCTACAGTTTTATAGGTACATTAAATGATTTCTCACAATACATTTTTCTTTTTCTCAAGTATTTTTATCGACCATAGTGTTCAAAATTGCTGTAGACTATATACAGTATATATATATATATATATATATATATATATATATATATATATATATATGTATATATCATAGTTATTATATATTATAGATATATTTATAGGAATTTTGAAAATCTGTTTTCTAGAACAAGTATGGATACAACATAAGAAAGATTGGAGAAGTTGTTTATTTACTTGTAATTCAACGTTATATTTTACAGACGTTTATATAATGATGTAATAGGACCAAACGTAATAACTTGTAAGTTTTTTGTATAATATTGTATTTATCGTACATACAGTATTTTTGGAGTTATATGTTTCTTTAAAAAATTTCTTTTTTATGAGCAGATTAATTAAATGGTGTATGGCATACACTGTATGTACAAATTAAACTAAAAGTGGCCAATGTTTTAATAATTATTTCTTATGTAAATCAATTGATTATAACCAATTTAAATATTAAAAGTAGCAATGTATGGTCCGCGCCTAAAAGAAATTATAATAAAAATATGTGCGCTGCTTATCATTCTAAATTTTGTAGGAAAAAATGCATAATGATAGTAATGTTTTTTATAATTTATAATATTATGAAAACTCTTGCTTAATTAATAATATGTTTACATATAGAATAATTATATATGGGAAGACAATGCGTTTGTGCGCAAAATTTTTTGACTGCTAGTTTAGAAATCATAGATTTACATATAATTTATAAAATATTGAGCCTTATCGCAGATTGTAAGGTGTATTCAATTCCTGATTTTATCTAGTCCAAATTGTACATAATGTACTCATGAAAGATACATCAAAAATAAAATAATTTAATTTAATAAATTAATTAAATAAATTGAATTGTGCGCGTTATGCGTCATGATCCAACGAAAATGTATTAAAATAAACTCTGAAAACATTTTTTATACTATGAAGAAGTCGGAATGCTAAATAAAAGAGTCGAGAGCTCATCATTATAGAAAATATCCTCGCAGATTTCTTTTTCAAGACGAATGATCTCCCGTTAGATCACGGCGCATATGGACATGGTTAATATAGATGTAAATTATTATATCTTGTACTCTTGCGCATAATGTATTCTGAACGTTAACATAAAAAATTAATAACACATGCAATTGAAAAACAGTATAATATTATTTATTTAAACAAACGTCCTAAAATGCCTACTGAATTTTGTAATCCAAGACATTAATAGTAGTTAATTATTTATCGTCTGTCGTCTCAAAATGACTACATCAAAAAAGTAGATTGTATATTGTATATTTGCATTATATTAATTATTTATAAAATTCCTTACGTTATATATAAAGAAAAGGTTCTCTCTTTGACGCATATTGTGCATTTATATATTTAATTAGCTTACAAATTTATGTTATACGGGAGTAAGATGCAAATGAACGCTTATTTTCTTGTTTCCATAGTAATGAAAAGAAAAACATATCCATAACCTGAAGAAACGTGGAATTGTACGAGTAAAACTACGTCTGCTATCTCTATCTTCACACACAGTATCATTCTTTAGAGTGTATTAAAAACAATGTCTGCAGAAAATAGGTAATTAATTTCCTAAATATATATTTAATTTATTCTAGCTTTGCAGAGAAAACATGTATTATTATATAATAAATTGTTAAATAATTATAATATTAAATTATTAATGGTTGAGTAATCTTTATAAAAGTACGTTTCATTGTTTATTGTTATTGTAACTTTGCAATAATAAAGTAATAATGATTTTAAGAAGAAATTTTAAACAGAAACTTGTACATAATTCTCGAATAAAAACATTTAGAAAATTTATAATTATTTGCATTTTTTTATTCACTATTAATATTTATTTGTATTTTATTTAATATTATATGCTTTTAATATTATAAAATTAGCTATCGTAGAATTAATTTTCTAGCGGAGAGACTATGCGAGAAACTGCATTAAGACTTGCCATAGAAGAAGAAAACAGACGTAGGACTGATCCAAATGAAACTCACGAACGATCCATTATTATCCTTGGCAGTAAGGGAGTTGTAAGTGATGAAATTAGGAGCGTATTGAATTAACACAACGTACTTTGCATTTTCAATTGTATTTCTAGGGTAAGACAACAATGGTGTATCGATTCCTTGAAAAAGATGAAAGACCAAAACCAACATTAGCGATGGATTATTCTTTTGGTCGCAAAACTGTGAAAAGTTTAGTAAGTAATATATGACAACATTGTATTTTTTTATTTTTCTGCGAATAAAAAATATATTCATGGATGACGGATTTTATTTCCTTTATATTTTCTATCTCTAGAAAATAATGAAGAAAAATATTGATTTTATATTTTACAAAATAGATTTATTTATATATAAGTGTAAAATTACTTAACAATGGTTGTAATGTTTTTTATAAAACAATATTCTTGTGAAGTTTAGTAAAACTTTTGTTAATCTATTAAATTAAATTAAATTTCTAAATGCTATTGCAGGTAAAAAACATAGTGCATGTATGGGAAGTGGGTCATTTAGCTTCCTCTCTGGTATCTGTTGCAATGACGGGATCCACATTAACACATTCCCCTCATCACACTGTGTTATTAATAATGTTAGATTTATCACGACCAGAGGAATTATGGTCTTCCTTCGAGGAGACTCTTTCTGTAATAAAAAGTGGTTTGAAAATGAGTTATGACTCTGACACGATTCAAGAATTACAAGAAAAGAGAGCAGCAGATAGGAAGAAAGAATTGGAGCGTGGAGTTGACCCGTTTCTAATGAAAATATGTATTATAGGTGGACGATATGATGAATTTAAGGTATTTAATATATGTATAATTAATATATACTTATTATAGAGAAGAAATATTAGAGAGAAAGGGGAGAGAGAGAAAGAGAGAGAGAATAAAAAAATGTTACATTATATGACATCTTAATTTCAAAAGTCTAAATAATATATATATATATATATATATATATATATATATATATATATATATAAGTTACCAAAAATATTTGTCATTCAATTTTAAACATTTAAAAAAATAATTAGTGTAAATTTTGTAGTGCATTTAAATATTTTAAAGAATAAATTTATTTTGGTACTTTTTTATTTTCTTCTATCTATTAATTTCTATAATAGGAATTCGATTCGAGTAAAAAGGAATTTATTGGAAAAATATTGAGAGCAGTAGCCCATAATCTAGGTGCAAGTTTGTATTATTACTCCTCTAAAGATAAATTTCTTATACGACGACTTAAAGATCTGTTATCTCATTATGGATTTGGCTCTCCATTTTCGTAAGTTCTTTAATAAGACTTTGTATAAAATATCCTTGATTTATTAATAAATTGTGATGTCTATTGAGCAATCATTTATATCCTATAAAGTATATTTATGATAAATCGTTGACTCAAATCTCAATATATTTTTATGTCATATGTTGTAAAACAAAGGGAAGAAAAGTGTACGGATTATGAAAAACCATTAATGATGCCGGCTGGCATGGATTCCTTCGGGCGAATCGATTTGCAATTCCCCCAAACGAGACCGTCGGCAATTTTAGACACCATCAAACAAATCTACGTCTCGCGAATACCACAAGTGTCGAGGAGCGACGAAAGTACTTTGGAGGATCCTAGTAACGATCCTAACTTTAACGAGCCTATTATCGACAGATTGAGAATGCAGCGAGAAGAGGTGTTTTACTCATTTTTTTTTATTTAATAATTAGATTAATACATTAAAATAGATGCCTATTTAGAAGATTAATTAATTTTAGATATTTAGCAGGTGAAAAATAAATAAATTATTTTTATTCAGGAGATCGCAATACTGCTGAACGACATGATGGAAGGCCGCATGCCGAAAATTCCCGTGCCCGATCCAATTTAGAAAACGTGCATTTTCATTATGCATCCATTACAATTTTAAAACAGAAATAAAAAAGTCCTCCAACAATTTATGTGTCGTATTCTATTGTAAGTCATAATGTACAGAATTATTAAAGAATTATTTTGTGAGAAATTACTAAATATGTATATATTTTTCTTCCAAGAAATATAATGTAAAAACTGCATTAATGATACATAATTTTTTTCAACAGTTGAAACAAGGATAAAAGAAGTAAATAATCATTATTTAGATTCTTGGAAGCAAGATAAAGTGATAAGGAAAGAAATATGTAATAACTTGTAATAATATCTTATTCTCTTGAAAGGAAGAAAAGTAAAGAAATAATAAATATATTAATAAAGATAAAAATGTTTTATCAATAATGTTACATTTTTTAATATCTAATTATAAGAGACATTTAATAAGTGTTTATAACAGAAGAGATAGAATTGTCTTCTTACAACATTATATCCTATTTGTTGTAATTTTTACATTCCTGAAATCTTTTTCTACAGAATTAAAAATGTAGAAAACAAATTGCAAAAATTCTTGCCTAAAGCTAATTTAATATCGATCCCGAAGAAAAAAATTAACACGCTTCAGAAATTTTCCCTCCTTGCTCTCTTTCTCCTTAGATAAAATGCATTTCAATTGTTCCATAACATATTTAACATATTTTGCAAAAAACCCAGGGTTCCTAAGAAATCTACCTCGCTCCTGTTTCGCACGCGTTCTCCTTTCTTCGTAACGCGAGCGAAATTCCATCTCCTTTTCCCTCCCACACGGTCTTCCGTGGCCAAGGATGATGGAGGGAACGAAAGCGTCCCCCTCCCCCCTCCCCCCTCCACCGCCGCACCGACGTGACGCTGTTGCCGCTGATAAGAGGCGCCGCGTCGCGTGCGCCCGTCGTGAATGGTAGCGCATGCGTATCCCTCTCCGTTCGCTCTCCCGATACGCGCAGAGTATCCGAGCGCATTTACGAAAACGGGGCTCTGGGGCTGGGGGGGGTCTCGCCACGAAGAGAGCTCTCTCGTTTCCTTGCCGCCGTTTCCTCAGTGAAAATGCCGCCGCGATAGAGAGCCGCGCGTGCCGTGTGCTCTCCTCGAGCTCTCTGGTCGCGCCCTTCATCGAGTGACGAGACAGAGTCGGCCAGCTAATCCCCCTGTCGAGGAAACTCAGGGGCGCGAGACCAACGTCAGCCGTCCCGCTGATTATTTAGACGCCTAAGTTAATTACCCGTCTCGCCCGTCTCCGCCTCTTTCTTCTGCGCTCGTCTCTCCTCCATTCCCTCCGCTCCACTTCCTTCTTCCATCTATCCGCTTTCTCCCCCGTATTCTTTGTCGGTCCTTATCATCGCCCTCCTCCCCTCTCTTCTTACGTCTCCCTTGCCCTCCTCTTACAACTCTCTTCGCGAGCGCACGTACGGTTTGACAGTCCGCCGCGAGTGTCACGGACCGGATTCTTCGCTTTTCGCGCCCGTGGACTTTGGAGAACCGCTACCGGAGAACGGCTCTCCGTCCGGCGCACAGGTGTAATCAGGTGAGTTGCGAGATATGTAGCAACTCCGAGATGAAAGAGAGGGGAAACAAGAGAGAGAGAGGAACGACAAAAGCGTGATTCGCAATCGCGCCCGAGGCCAGCCAGAGACTCCCGGCAGAAATCCACCGGTCACCGCGTGATTTCTCGGGCGGTTTTTTTACCACGCTGGGAAAATCGGCGGCCGAGTGCGGCTGTGAATTGTGCCGACTGGAGAACGCGCGCTTCGCCGTCACGCGACCCATTTTTACCTGCGTCATGCGTCGCGATCGTGGTCGTCGTGGCCTCCCCCCGTGACGCGCTGCCTTCCTCCGCCGTTATCGATTCCCCGCGCTATGAACGCGCCCTCCGCATCCCTTCCAGGTATTCTCCCCGTCTCTTTCCTTCAGCGCGAATCTTGAATCAGCATGCATGCGGCATTCGAACGCCCGACCGACGATCGATGACATCTGCGATGATGACGCGCGAGTGCACGTGAGATTGCGCCCGCCGAGATTATTCGGTTGCCGATTGTTGCTTTCACGTTTCCGACATGACATCGAATCCCCGACAGAATTTTCTCCGCTTATTTTCTCCCTTCCCGAATCTTTTTTCAGCTAAAAAGTCATCGAAATTGTCGAATTATACCAACGACGAGAAAGTTCGTTATTCGATTTCATCGGGTCGCGAATTAGGGCGATTTTGTTTTAAAAATACTATCCAAGACGATATGATTTTCTTGGGCATTTGTTTGTCTTTGGCAAAATGATGTTTTGACAATATTAAAATATTATTAGTTTATATAATTTTTCCATTTGACTCTTGGTTTTTTCTCTTTTTGAGTTTTGGATGTGTAAATCTCTACTTTATTGTATTTACTCCCGTAATCGTTGCGTCACATTATTATTATTATTTTCTAGTATTAAGTAGATCATGCATCGCATATCGCGTTCTCAACATTTAATTTTTATCATCGACAATTATTGATCGTATCGCTCGATCGAATACTAAGGACATACTCACGTAAGAGAATCTTTTATTAAGTCAAGAATTTTTCGAAATCTCTTTTCGTTCTTCAATCAGTTTAATAAATTTATGATTATAATAGTCGCTGTTAAAAATATTTTTTTGATAAATTTTTGATGCGTATAAGTTATTTAACAAATGCACTTGTACTTTCTTGCATATCTCGCAAATTTTCACTTGTTGATACAGCCACAAAATTTATTTCACTTTTATTACTGCGAGATAGTGTTATTGTTGTTCGTTATTTTTTTTAATTAGCTTTACGACTCTCTCTCTCTCTCTCTCTCTCTCCCTCCCCCTCTCTCTATGAATGATATTACTAAAATACATAATTTTTTTTGCATAAACAGATACTTAAACAAATGTTCTAAGATTACGCGAGCGCGCATATACGACCGGCTATTACCGGATATTGTGTATATATCTTTGTTTATGTTTATAATTTCGGATGATGAGACATCGCTTTATGGTCACGCAGTCTTTGTTCCTTGTCGTTTCGACATCTTGTGACGTGCTCGCGGTGTGTACCTATTAAACATCCTCATTATTTTGGACAATGTGTGTTAATCGATTCAGGGAATCCTCAAATCCCACGCGATTCCCGAAAAGATATACGAGCAAAAAAGCATGAGAATAATGATTTATATAAGGCAGTTATGTGTGATCAAAATAAGACGGTGTAAACAGATTAAAAATAGTACGATGGAGCGTTAGTTTTGTTATACTTGCTAGAAATGTGCACTGTAATTGCAAATTGCTCATGCTGTATCGATAAATTGATTTAATTATTTATTATGACAGTTTGCTATTCTTTTTACAAATTGCATTCTACATATGATGCGAAATGAAGTTAACTAATTAAAATTATAGCGGATAATTTCCAATGGAAGAATCAATAAAAATTCAATTCAATTGAACCAAATATGTCCATTTCAATCATATTCTTTTGTATTATTTTATTTATTATCTTTTAGCATTATATTTATTTTGTATTCATTCATTATATATTATATTTAAAACTACTAACTATACAATATTTGGATTGCCAAGTATTACTTTAGTTTTTAAAAGAATAATGTTTTGTTTTACAGTCATATATTTAATTATGCAATAAATTAATACTCGTTGATGTATTTTCATCAGCACTCGTGCATTAAAATTGTCTCAAAAAAAAAAAAAAAAAAAAAAAAATATGAATTACATTAACAGAGGCAAAATATACGAAAAAATGATTCGCTGTTTGTGATTACTATATATCTCCAAGTATTGATGTATTGTCTGAATCATGAAAAATTGCTGTTAACTACACGTATTCTCTCTCATGCGTCATTGCGAAATATATAACAAAGGCATATAGTTTTGTGCAACTCATAGGCCGAGGTCATCCCTAATGCCGCACTTTCCGCATTGTTTGCGATTAACCTTTCCAACTTGATCGACTGGTCTCAGCAAAACAAGATTCAGGAGGCATTGTCAAGTGGAATAATATTGTACTTCTCAAGTGACAAACGGTTAGATTCGATTCTGATTTGTCTCTTTCTCTTGTCGATATCTATTCGTCGAGATATTCGAATTATCAAGATGATGCCTCGCGACATGATTCCTCGAACGGATGTCTCCTCCTATGTCTCTTCCTTCTTCCTTTTTCGTACTTTTCCTCCTCGCGGTTTTTCTCGCTCCTAGGTTTGTATTCAATCGCAAAACTTCGTGGTCTTCTTGTCGACCTTGATTTCACTGGGTGACTCTGCATGTCGCTCGGTATACTTTTAATTCCTGTTTGAAAGTACATCTCTCCTCGTCTCCCTCCTTCCGACGCCGACTTCTCTAAGTCGCTCTGTTTTTTCAGATCAGAATACGGTCCCTAGATTGATTCCTCCGTTTCTAGATCATTATTTAAATAATATACGTGAATAAGAATAGAATACTGTTTCTTAAAATCTTAGACGTGTGAATGTATATGTGAATTTATTATTTATCGTTATTTTATACATATATTTTCTAAATCATTATTACTATAGATATATATATTAACTCTGTTTCTCTGCTCGATAAAATTTACACGATTTGGTATTGAGACAAGTGCTGTTCGAGAGACCAGCAATCTCGAAAGGAATCTCTTGTTTCTCGACGTGGCGCGTCCTTGTTCTTCTTTCAGTGACAGCGGAAGGACCTCGGCCTTCATACCGGCGAATTTGATCTCGCGACGTAGATTGCCTCGTATGATGTGACGTCATATATTGGCCGCATGTATGTATATCGCTGCGACGAGAATCGTTTCGGCTCTCTTGTAGACTATCGATCGCAGGTAGAACTCTGCGCCGGTGCGACGGTGAACGTGCAATCGTGCTCGTGTGTTAGTGAATGAAGTCAACAAATGCGAGGTTGCACATGGAAAGTAGGAACATAGGGGAAAAAGTGGACGTACGTATCTGGCGGGACCAGGCCACCAGGTCGCACGCCATTGCGGTATTTTCCTGGACGTTAAATTTTTTTCAAAGCTGCTTTACAGCGATTTTAATTTTTTCCATCTAGCGAACAACAGGACGCCATTTCTGAAATATTGAAACACCTGACTCTTCACCAATCTGACTAAAGTAAAATAATTTGAATTAAAATTTTAATTTATTAATATTGAGTATTCAAGCAACAATTAATATAAATGGAAACAACAAGAAAAATTGATTTTGTTATTGTTTAACATTGTATACTTACGTAACAAAAAAATTAATTGGATTCTATAGTAATTTTGTATGAAGTAATTTATGACATTTTGAAGAGTAATTATTAGGTTTTGCTGGCTTTCCGTGACTTAAATCATTATAAATAATAACTCTGTAGGCTCTACTATTAACATTGATTTCGTATTTCCATACCATCTTTGCGTCTTTTTTTCTCTTTTTTTCCACTTTTCTCGGACTTATCATATCAGTAATAATCATACAAAAATAATACATTTTTTAATTTATTATAAATTTTCTTTTTAATTAATATTTACAGAGAAGATATAAATCAAGAAAAAGTTAGAAAATTATTTTTAATAAAATATTAATTTGTGTTTGGTATAAAACGGGATTAAAAACAATTCTTTTACTCTTATATCAAGCAGCATCAATTTTGGAGAGCATTATTTGCAAATAGATGAAATAGAAAAAAACAAATTATTTAATTGGTTCGTGCTTCGTTTATTGCCCCTCGCGATACTGGATTTATTGTTATAACGAAATCTGCACGTATTACGTAATTATTACGATTTACCACGCTTTCGTTGTATCTAATGTGCTTGTTACGTGCGTCTACGCGGGAAATGAATGTATTTGCATGCACTTCGAGATACGGCGTTCGTGCGCTTTCGTCTGAAAACGAAGTCTCGCCATTATTAAGCAACATGTCCTCCCACACGTTAAGAAAAGGTGTGCGTGTAATAATTCTCGAGCTGTTCAGCCAGCGAGGGAAAGGCACTTGGTGGCAATGTTACGAAAGAAAAGTTCTTCGAACCTGACCGAAGATGGTAGGAAAGGAAGGGCGTTATCAGCAGCCGCATTTGCAAGTTAACAGCCGCGTTATTCGCGATGTTGGTTTACAACTCAAGGTTGACGTTTTATCATATTAGCCGTATACGTTATTTCTTCTGATTAAACTCCTTGATCTTTTTCAATGGTAACTTTAGTATAACAACGCGAACGATAATCTGTTAAAAATAAAAGAAAATATCTTTAAAAGCTGCTCCAAATAATTTTAATAATATATAAAAATTTGTTGCCTTAAAAAAATATTTAAGTCATATTGGGGGGGGACACAATGTTTTAGTATCAAACATTAAAATTAAGTCACATATTGAAATGTTATTAATTTATAAAAAAATAATTTTTTAATTTATATGTGGTATCTATAATGTTTCTATTGCGATAGCATTCATCAAGTAAATATGATGATTAAAATTTTATGCATAATGTTATAATTAGTTTATATAAAAAAATTGTAATTTTTTTTTAAATATTTTTTTTTAGATCCGAAAATTATATTATTCTGTTAAATTGCAATTTGCATAGTAAATTGTTGTAAAGCAACGTCCAAGATGTGTTTCTCTTGCGTCGATATTGATTATTTAGTGCTGTTGCATACGAATTAATAGCACGGCGTTTTCAATGCAGTTAAAGGCACGTTCCGGCACGTGGCGATCAGCACAATTATGTTCCATAACGAAGCAAACTGTTCGTTACCCCATGAACAATTGGTTCGTGGACCTAGGCGAGAGCCGAAGAGCGTGAAGCGCGCCCTTGAAGGGCTCGGCGGTGCACGCCGCTCTTTCAAAGCAGCGGATCTGTTGGTTCACAGCTTTTATCGAGATTAGAACACAAGATTAAATCTCTAAACTTGACGACGCATTTTTATCTTAATAATCTGCCAGGGGAAACTTTTCTATAAAGCCCTGAAAAAGTATTATATTAATTTTCATATTTTCTTTATATTTGTACCGATAACTTTAGGGATAACTAAAGGATATTAATCACAAATATTCAAAAAAATTATAAAAACTGTAATACTTTTAATTTTTACACGTTATTTTTAAATTGTTGACTATTTAGCATTGTTATAGGATTGCACAAAATTATTTCACGTATAATTTAAACATTAAGCGACACGCTTATGGCTTGTATACACTGCGTTTCGAGCTTTTTGAATACAGAAGTTCGCGTCGTCTCTAGGCTCCCGTTCTTTGATTATAAAAACATGTTATATATTTTATATGCACATTATATATATTATATTATATATACTCATTTACATTTTATACTTCTGTAGTCAAAGTTTCTGCCTCCATCCGACTGAGAGAGATACATATTTGACTACACCTTTCTATATTCAAAAAGGATTCGATTAATGAAACGCTAGTTATACGCCAACATTTCATAAGATCATTGGATTTCAGAAACGGCCGGATTAATTAAATTCTTAAAAGAAAACTGTTTTCTGAGCTATTGTAAGACAAAATTCAAAATTCAAAGAAGAAATTCTAGTAATTTACATTTAAGAAACGTCATCATTATCATTATGACGTCATCTTAGCCAATGACGTACTTTTCGCTTTTGTGACGATAAATGGCCATTTGCTGATAATTTCTTATATTTAAAAAAGTCTCAGATGTAAATCTGAAGAAATGCAATAATTCGTCACTAAATGACGTCACGTGCGAGTGATTCATGAACTATTAAATTGATCCGCGAATTTACATACATATATTTTATATTTTGTCAATGTTTTATTATTAATATATACATATTATAATCTTATTGAAACAACAATATATATGCATAATCAACATTTACTTTTTAGTGAAGTTAATCAATTGATGACAGACGAGTTGTTGTGATAGGATGTCATCCCAGATAGCAGAGAAAAATAATTCGTTTCAAAAAAGTAATCCATTTTGAATAATTCTTTTCGAATTCATTACAAATAGAAAAAGAACGCTTTTCAGAGTAACTTTGATTTAACTCCATAGAAGTCAAAATGTATGGAATCTATGGAATCCTTTTTGGATTATCAGAAAGGAATTTTTTTCGAATTCATAACAATTATCTGTATTGTTTGGAATACATTTTCTTCTCTCTTTGTTTTTTTTTCAAGTAACTAAACTTTGATTGAAAAGAAAAGTGTAGAAGAATATTTTTTTTCTTTTTAATCAATGCTTTTACTCTATAAAAAAAAAGAGAAATACATATAACTCTTGTTGCACAGTCTTTCTCTGTCAATATGTCAATATTTGACATATCTCTTTCTCTAAAGAAATTATATGAATGCTGAATATAAATATAAATGTCATTATGCTATGTTTCAAAATAATTAGAGAAAATTTATAATTCGAACTCTTTTTAGTTAGCGTTGCAAATCATTAAAAAATAATAGCACGTAGTTGATAGCCTATGAAAACAAGGTCTATTGAATTTGTATATAAATGTAAAACAAGATGCATTCGAGTTTTATATAACAATATTGTCCACAAAACATGATAATATAAGAAATCTATTCAATCTATATCAAATAACTTTGACTTATTGGTGCAAATCTTATAATAATATTTATGAATTACAAGATAATATTCTGTAGATGGTTTTACTTAAAATAGAATATATTGTTTAAAAACGTAACATATAAAAATAAAAAATAAAAAATAATACAATGATTGAAACATTGTTATTTTTAAAAAAAGGTTAAAAAAAGATTCAGAATTTGCACGAAGGATGTGTGAAAAATATGTTTTACCAAATAATTCTATTTTTGAAATATGTTACGTAAAAATTTATCTTTTTAAAAAGAGATGAAAAAGCGCTTATAAATATATACGCGCCTTACGTTGTAGGGAAAAAGACCTTTTACAAAAGATTGATATAAAAAAACTGGATATAAAAAAATTTATCGTTAATAAAATCCAATATAGTTATTGTATTTATATATACATGTATCATACAACTACATTATTCTGTCGCGAATTCCATTTTATATATATATATATAAAGCGACTTAAGAGGTACAAAAACTTCTGGCACGCCCACATTCATATTAAGATTACTCTGATCAATTATTGAACAATATGATATACATAATAACATAGCTTATTATATTTTATATAACGCTTTTTGATATAATTTTTGTAATAAAAATAATTTATTGTAAAATCTAATCAACATGAATTAAATTAGGTCTTCATTGTGCGCGCGCGCGCGTGTGTGTGTGTGTGTGTGTGTGTTGAATATTTTAAACATCATTTATCATAAGATAATTAAGTTAGTTTCATCTATGATGAAAAGATTTATAATTATTTTGTTTTAGGATTATCTTATGTAATTACAAAGAATACTTTAATTATATCTTTATAGTTATGTTTACCAATTTGTTCTGGATTAACGGCGTGATATTTGATAGCCATTATCTTTATCGATGATAGGACAGGTTTACAGAATAGAAACGTCTCAATATCATGAAAGAAAATCTTTGAATGAAACAGAGCATGATGGCGCAGCAATACTTTGTAATGTTCCGTATGAAATCACTATACGCTTGGCTGGAGCCCTTCCTTGGGATATCTTAAGTTTACATTTACTCAGACACTCCCTTTTTTTTATAATCTAGATATTGTCCTACAACGACCGAAGAGCTTTATATTCGATAATAATCATTATTGAATTCCAAATTGCCACCATTAGCATTGTTATATATTTCCTACTTGCTTATGCTAATAGTCAATATTTATTAAGCAATTACAGTAGTTAAAGTGTTACGACAGAGATATACCATAAGTTTATCATAAAATGATTGTAAAATTATTATATTATTAACAATTATAAATTATTTTAAAATAAGTTATTTGGATTTTTTTTATACATTGTCCAAATTATTTCAATAGGTCGTTTTGTAATATGAAATTTGTTTAAATTTGTATCCGTACATATTTATGCAACATATTTTGAAAAAATATGTTGATATTTTGGAAGAATACTTATGTCACGTAATTGAATTTGATTTTCTCAAATGTAAAACATCTTATCGTCTATATCTTATTCATTTACTTCATCGTTATCGCTTCGTTATCTTGGTGCAAGTCACATTTGTGTTGCTTCAATGCGGTGTTTTAAAACGATATAAAATGTTCACGATATATGTATATTCATTAAAACTTGCCAAAATACTCGATTTCAATTACCATAAATTTTATTTTTTCAATATTTCAATATCTTACAGTTAATATCAAAAATTTTAATTTATTTATTTAATATTTATTTATTTATTATATAAATTTATTTATTTATTTATTTAATATTTGGAATTTTGCAAATGTGACAAACTTGTTAAAGGAGTCGAGTATATTAAGAAAACACGATAAATTTCTATTACTGGACTAACTAAAACGTTGAAAATGATAAAAATATCCTTTTATAATATTCTTACATAATACTTACTTTACATTTTTATCATTAATGAAAATTATTTTATTGCATTTTTTTTATTTCGTTTTCGATAGAAAGAATCTGTTTGGAGGGCAGTCTACGCTTCAATAAAATTAATCGATTTTCCTCAGTCATTTATTTATTTACACGTCAACATACGACACGTCCCGATGACGTGGCGAATAAAAAAATGGAATGCGATGGTTCGCGCCGGTCTTCCTCATTGAAACGATACGTTTCGCGGGGGCGGGGGGGAGAGGGGGGACGGGGGGATACTCGATAAATAACTTTTGTATTTGTTGATGATAATTTCAAAGCTACGTTAGTAGCCGTGATGCGATGCGGTGTCTCCGTTTACACACGTGACATTTATTCCGCGGTCATGCCTTCCTGCGTTACCGCGTCAAAAGGCAGAGATATCCGCGACGCGCTGCAATGCAGTAATCAGAACGTCAGTATCAAAACGTCGGTTCTGGAAACTCGATAATCCTTCGTATATAATGCATGAAATGCATCGAGGATCGTAGATCGAGATTTGTAGAGGAGATTTGAAACAAAACGATTTGCTTATTTGCTATAACAGCGCGCTCTCTCTCCGATCGCGAACTATCGCCCTCGAAATAGCAAAACGATGTTGTTCGTCGATTGTAATTCGGCGTCGCAATATGCTATAAGTTATAAAGACATGCAGCGATATATAAAAATGTCGCCTACCTTCAATTGAAGTGAAATACTACGTGTGTAACTCGAACGCGCATTGTGACCAAACGATAATGCGTTTGGTCGCAATCGACTTTTCACCGGCTTCGTTATTCGTTTTTTTTCACAGGTGGAACACGGCGCTCCCTCTGTCACCTGAGTTTTGCGGTGAAAATAACACGGGCTTCCTTATGCACGCCGTTTCGCTTACGTAACGAAAAGCATTCTCACATTGCCGTCTAATAAGTAAGAGCGTGACAGTAACCGAGCTATACGGAGGTGACACCGTCTGCTCATCCCCTTTCTTCCTGAATAGTCATATATTTCTCACTCAGGTTCATCAAATCGTCAGATAAATCAATATCTCGTACGAGATCGCATATGGAGCACGTGTAACGCAAAAACCGCTGACATCTTTACTTTAATGGTAAATGTTTTCCTTCTGAAATTTCATGATTGTGCGAAATTCTTAGTATCGCTATTTCATTTAAATATTATCATATTATCATATTTCAGCAATTGTAAATTCTGACATTGATGCAGTTTTAGAGACTGCGCACACTGGAACAAATATTAGGAACAGGAATAAATATTAAATTTGGAATAAAAATTAAATGTAACGCACAATGAATGTAAATAAGTATAAAATATAGTCATATCTCATACTTATTTGTATTCATTGTTGCGTTACGTTTAATTTTTATTCTGAATTTTTATTTCTAAAATTTAATATTTATTCCTATTCCTGATATTTCCTTCATTGTGCGCAGGGTCTTATGCTATACATTTTGTAAATAAAAATTAAATTGGCTTTACTACAATTTTTATAATATTTTACAATGAAAAGACAGTATGTTTTGCACAATATTGTTTTAAAATAAATGTCTTTAAATATTGTCTTCAAATGATTAAGAAATAATTAAAGAATAACATTTATGAACGTGATTGGTTTTCCTAAAGAGAAAAAAATCAAGTGAAAGTGAAATTTAAAATTATTAAAAAAAGAAAAAAAGAAAAAATAATTTATTTTCAATATCCACCAATATTGCTCATCGAATAAAAAAAGTCATAATTCATAATGTAAACAAAATTTTCAGAAAGTATTATATTTAAATAAATTAAACATCCAATTATTAGATATGTTGAAATAGGGATTGAAAATTGCCTAATAAAATAAATTTTGCCTAATAAAATAAATCAAAATATTTATCAATATTTATAAAATGCATTGAAATATTATTCTACGTATTTCTGATCAGACATAGTAACGCGAGTAAAGCTTCAGGATTTAGTCCGCGATATCGATCTGATAATATGGTGAGGTAGGATTTAGTACCGCAGAAACGTATATGTCTATTGTAGCAAATGCTCTAAATATTTACTTCATAGCTCATATGCACATGTGCGTACGAAAAGAGCATAGTAGAGTACATATATACACACACAAAGCGTTTCCATCTTTGCTTTTATGATAAGATCGAAAAGTCGAGATACTTGAAATATAAAGAGTGAGTGTTCTCGGGACAGATACGTTAATAATATAAGAAAGGATAAAACTCGATTTATGGAACTTTATGGCAAATTATTGAATAAATAGCGTAAAAGCGTGTTCTATGAAAATAGTGACCTTGTTGGCTTGCGATTAGATATTATGCAAGTTGGCCGTTTTTGCACAGTAAAACGTGCGCGCACGAAACTGAATAATGAAGACACTTTGTCGCCTTCGATTCGAATGTCTAAACAGTTACATTGTTGCCAATCTTAAAGTCGTCTTCGCATGCAAATTTGTATAAAATTTACTACTCTGGAGGAGATTTTGTACTTCGTTATTTTTATTGAATATTAGTCACGATTAGTTGACGATGACATTGTTTAATGAAAAAATACCTAAGGACGAGAATAATTATAATAGTTTTTATAGTTTTTGATATGATCCCTCGTTCATCAAATTACATCAATGTTGAAAAATTTGCATTTAAAGTTGCAAAAAGTATTTTGGTATTTTTAGTCTCTCTCTCTCTCTCTCTCTCTCTCTCTCTCTCTCTCTCTCTCTGTTTCTCTCTTTTTCTTCCTCCCTCTCTGGCATATTATTATAACTACGATATGTAATATATTGAAGAAGTGTTATTGTAATCAAAATTAAATATGCTGTCTGCACTTTCAGCTCTTAAAAAAAAATTTGTTGTATCGATTATGGTTAAAAAGAAATTTATAATTAATAGGTAGGATCCAAAAAACACTTCTTGTGCTAAAAAAAAATGATTTTTTTGTTGAAAAGTGTTATCGCAAGGTTGGTGTGTTTTCTTGCATAATATTCGCGATCATCTATGAATACATTTGTTTTAATTTCATTCAACGAATTCATATCAGCTGACCTCATTTTCATATGTGTTTTGAAACACACTTTTATTGCTTCATATTTAACAGTTACCTTGTTAATAATATGAATTAAAAGAAAAAGGCTGTTTTCTTGGCTGTTGCAATAAAATTATATCTTATTTTTTTCTCTTATTATTAAATATGACATTCTATTAAAGCAGTGAAAAACTACAAATTTCCTTTTACTACTTGATTTAAATTTTTTATACATATATATATACACACACACACACACACACGCGCGCGCGCGCGCGCGTATATGTATATATAAAACATGATAAATGTATAATAAAAAATAGTTTATTTTTTATAACAAAGAAATTGTATTGAGTACTAAATAATTTTTTTCCTACGAGGAAGCAAAACTCGAAAATTTTCTTTTCGAATCTTTTTTTTTTGCTATTTTCTAATAAACTTTTCCTTTCGACTCAGAAAAATTCAATAGAGTCTCGAGCGATGGTTAAAACTACGCGAATGTTATTTCTGCTAGCGCAGCAACGTAAGGAAACTTGAGAAGTTCTCTTGACAGATCTCGATCCTAACGTCTATCGTCTCACATCATCAGAAAACTACTTTTAACCGGTTATATTTTATGTTGCTTTTAGCGAGTTTTCGAATTTCGTTTTTTACACTAATATAATAGGCATTAACATTTAATTTTTTCGCAATTAACACGCTGAAGTAATTAATGTTTCTGTACAATCATATTATTGCATATACAGAATTTGAGTATTAAGTGGTAATAAGTAGTAATAAGTAGGGATACGTTCCTTCAATAATGGCCAAATTAATAAGTTAACAAATATTATCTTTTAATTAAAAATGACAATAAATAATATAACATAAGAAAATAGTAGAAAGGAGAAATCTCTTCGTTCTCACCATACCACTCTTGAGATAGGATGTAAATAAACTTTTTAATTGGTTTAAAAAGCTGGATGTATAAATATTTACGACACACATTGAGTACGTTTCGTTTTCGTTTATCGTATCACTGTTTCCTTCTGCGACATCGCTTTCAACTCTCTAAGTTTATTTATTTATTTTGTGCAATTAAAATAGCCGAAGCCATTTGAACGTGAATTAACAGAGCTACATTTCCTGAAGAATTCATCGCTTATTAAATTATGTGATTTAAATTTTGTATAAATTGTTTATCGTATTATAGAAATTAACTTATATAAATTTACAAAGGGAAGTACCATTTTATATTGTTACATACATAAATCAATATAAATACGACGTACATAAACTAAATGATACAGATTTATAATATTATATTGCCTTTGTTGAAGTTTTAGTTAATTTAATGTATGGTGTTAAATATTAGATTTGAATTTGGATCTAATTTATTAGACTTTCTACAATATAATCTACAATATATCATCTATCTCTGTGATTTGTGGATAATTCAGGAAGACATTAGACATGTAAATAGAATCAAGATAATGCGACTATCACGCTTGTCACCATTTAAAATTTAATAAAATCCGTTCCGTACACATTGTCTTGGTTATTTCAAACCAAGTATTCATTTAAATTCATTTCGCATCACAGATATTTAATTTACACGCCTCAGAGACTTTAATTTCGAATTACGTTATGAAAATAATAAGCACTCCATTTCATAAAAGGAAGTAATACAATATATATCCTATATATATATATATATATATATATATATATATATATATATATATATATATATATATATAGATTCGATCGCTGCTATTTTTTTGTTTATTCCATTCCATTGCATTGGATAATGCATCGTTTGGCGACCGCTAGAGGACGTCGGTTAATAATAGTTTCTCGTATGCAAAAAACGGCCACGAGTGTAATTAAAGGCGATTCCCGCGGGCATGACCCTATAACTTACTTGGCGCGGAGGATACCGTGATCAAGAAGGCGGTTCCTCCTGGGCGAGGCCTTGCCATTGCACTGAGGTTAGGCTGACCCTTGCGAATACTCCTAACGTGGGTATGTCGAGCGCACAATTTTTGATAGTCGGGATCTGCGTACGCGCTGTCCCGGATATACGAGGGCAAAAGTAAGAAAAAGAGGGACGTGTCCCGTTCTCTTTTAATTTTTCGTTAATTCTTCGAGAAAATTTTACTCGTCGTACTCATTATTTATGATGTAAAAATTTTATAACTTTGTTACGCTCTTACGTCGACATTACATTTGCCCCGAGGAAGTATTGAACTCATTTTTTTTTTTTTTACTTTAAATAATTAGAGAAAGATCCTTTGACATAAAGATTATCGAATAAAAAGTTATTAAAGTAGCACAAATGTTATTATCGATATCAATTTTGTGTCGATTTTGATACAAGTTTTCACTACACGAGAAATAAATTTTATATCTTAATGAAACAATTATTAAAAAGTTAAATTAATTAATTACTTGATTAATTAATTAATTAATTAATTAACTTAATTTTATGCTGTATATAAATTTATTCGTAACTTATATCGTACTGATTTATATCGTACTGATATGCATGTTAATTATTTCTAAAAAGTTTATTAAATGTTCTGAAATAAGTTTTTATTCAGTCATTATATTAATATATTTATTATGTAAGATGAACACACTTATCCAAATATATCTTTGAAGGATTAAACTGAAAAGAAAATCTTTTAGTAATAAAATTATTATATTGTAGCTATTACGAATATATATATATATATATATATATATATATATATATATATATATATATATATAGTAAAATTACAATAAACTTAATTGTTTAAATACATTTTTTACATTTTATTTATATGCAATCTGTAAAATGAATAAAAATAATCTCCGAATAAAAATAAAATTAATATAATACATGTTTTAACAATCGAACGATGGTTTGACTTTTCTATTTTTTCTAACATTTCTAAAATTATTTGATGATACCTTCATATAAATCTTATTGTAATTCTTATGGTAATTCATTAAAAGAGTGTCCGCAATTTTTTAAATTACACATATATGTGAATGATACGTGAAATTCCTCTGTAATGTGATGATAATCTATGACATATTTTACGTCGACATTTTTCAAGTGAGATTTATGTGACAAGATTCCTAGTAGATAAGACTAGTATAATAATGAGATAAGCAGAAAGCGTGAATGCGTTACGGGGAACTATTTCAATTGTATCGAAATTATCTGCGGTTCGTTTTCTTTCGAGATTGAAATATGCGTATTGAATATCGATTTCTCTCCGGTTTTTCCATACCACGAATCACAAAATTTTCGTGCCTGTTGAAATTGAAACGTCAGCTTTCAATGAAAGCTGTATTACGAAGATATCATTATTTGTTGTATTTTTTATTTATATATATATATATATATATATATATATATATCTACTATATACTTTTTATTTATGTGTCAACATAATATTACGGGTTACATGTATTAAATAAGATACGTGTTGTGAATGGAAATATTGAATAAATAAGATAATAAATAAGATATAAATATATTGTGACAGCTCTAGCACGTGTTTAGCTTCAGTTATTTTTGTTAAATTTTCCAGTATATTAAACTTATATTAATAATGCTCTTTATTCATTAATCCAATTATAATTTCGTTACTTGACTATTTTCGCTAGTTAAATGAGTTTACATCAGAATCAATGGTAAAAGCTATCGATTATCTCTGATTCTGAAGTAAATATGACAATAAAAGTTACTTTTTTATTTATAATAAAATTTTGTATTTTATAAAAACTTTTTATAAAAGGCATTTCAATTATTATATAGATGATACAATTTATTTAATTTTATAAAGGAAACATATTCTTTGTACAAAGTAATGAAATTTGCTTTTTAACTAGAGATATGAGGAACCTCAATAAATATAGAGGTAATTTGATAACGATCACGAAATCCAGTTATATTAATCTTCATTGTGCAGATTTATTTTCTTCTTTTGGGCAAATCTGTCGTAACGCGGCATGTATTGATTTTCGGAGAGGGTGGATGCTGCGAGATCGTCGAGAAGGGAAACGTAGGAAATCTTCTACTATCCATCCAGTACTTCTTTTTCCTATCTTTTTTTCTCGTTTTACCACTATTCTCTGGTCTGATAAATGCATGAGACATTGTTCTGATAAATGTCTTTCTGCTTGATTGTTGGAAAATCTCGTCACAAAATCGTCAATGTTGAACACGCATTGTTAAATATAAATTGTCATTGGAGAGGCGTCCTTTTCTTTAAAAAGTATATTAACGATTTTTTATTCTCTGGATATTTTATTTTTTAGAATTCACGCTATGTATATTCTTAAAGCTTTATGTATAGTGTGGCTTATGTATTATAAATTATGACCTCTTTCTTTCTCTCTTTCTTCCTCTCTTTTGTTTTATATTTAATACACATTAATTATTTAACAATTTAGGAATACACACTGGACATTTTTTTCTTAAGAATTTAAAAAAGATCGTAAAAAATGTGTATACCAAAGAAGTAATTATAGAAGAAAACTTAGTACAAAATAAATTCAAATTCAAAGATTATAAATAATAATTATTTTTAATAATTATGGTTCAAATTAATTACGATTGTCAAATAGATTAATATAATTAGAATTATATTATTCAATAATAAAATATCGGAATAGTATTTTCAGACATGCAAGAAATATTAAAAAAATATATATGAGATAATAAATGTTATTTTGAAATATTAATATATAATATTTTTTAATTGTTTAGATATATAATGCAGCATATATGTAACCGTACTATGGAAATGTAAAATACAAATATTTTTTAAAATATTCTATAGTGATAATAGTTGGTAATATTTCTCATATTACATAAAGATGGATTGTAATTGTTGATTTATTGAGACTATAATTAATGAATTATTAGACAATTATAAACTTTTACAATGCTTATCTATATTAAAATATTAATTATTAATTTCCTTGTTTGTTTCTCTTGTTCTTTCATTTTACTTGTACATAAAAAATTTATTAAAATAATTTAAACTTTTTTTATAAATTTTTTACTTAATATTTGTATCAAATAAAATTCATTAATTTACCATTTACAAAGGTCCATTATATTTTGCTTTTTATATCATGAGCAGAACTGATAGAACATTGCATAGAGCGAATGAGTAAACTTACATTTTATCAGCCCGACTTTGCAACCATATCTCGTTACTTGCGGTTTTATTCTCATTTACGATAGTTCTGGTTATACTATAAAACTGTCGTATAAACGTAGAATATATATGGTGCTTTGTTATAATGTTCATAACAGTGCGAAAGCAAAAAGAAAGAAAATTAAATCTTTTGTAAAATGGAAGAATAGAAAGGTTTGTAAATTTTTTTATATAATACATGTATATAGAGCAACAAAATTTAATTAAAAGTAACATATTATTTCTCATGATTTAAGAAATTTTTAATCTTTAGAGAGGTAGAATTTATTATTATCTTTACTATATCTTAACTGATAATTTTTATGTTTCTTATTTTATGAAAAATAAAAAATTTGATTAATATAAGCATTATTAACTATTACAAAACTAACGATTATTTATATATATATATATATATATATATATATATATAAAATATATCTCTTATAATGTTACAGAAAATTATTTGTTCATTCCTAAATTAAATAAAATTTTAATTATAAATTTTCTTTTCTGGGATTTGATTTATTATTTATAAAATATGATAAATATTTTAATGCATGTATTTTATATAAAACATTAATTGATATTATATAGAAGGATACTGATACTTGGTTCTGTTTAAAAAAGATGTATAGTTTCAAAGAATTCTGTGTTCATAAAACATTTTCTCATCATGAACTATTTTCTTTTCTTGAGAAATTATCGACTATACTTGAAAAGATGAGTGTAGTATCTCGAAATAAATAGTGGCCCAAACAAACTAGACTTTTATATGTTACACAAAAAAAGGATGCTTCTATCTACATTAAATACTTCATTAAATACTTCTTGTTTACAGATTTGTAAATATGGAACGTTTTTAACAAATATATCTTTAATAAAGTTCTAATTCCGAATTATTATTATATTAATATTGACATCTAACAATTTTCAGCTGAGTTATATTTTGTCTTTGTTAAATTAAAAATTCTAAAGTCTTAGTCAATTTAAATATATAATTAAAAAAAGAGCAAATCGGCTTTTATTTCTTGAAATATTATATTATTTAAATGAAGAGAAAAATCTCAATAATGAGAGGACTAATAAACGTTTTTTTCATAAAATATTTTTATTGGTAATAAATTATTGGTAATAAAAGTTAATATTTTAAACAATATGTTTACAATATTTGTTCATTCATGTATAGAACGTCACTAAGCAGATGTTAAGGTGTATGTGCTATGTGCTATGTTATAGGCAACCATTTGTTCCTATGACGCCTATGTAGGGAGGTTGGATAGCAGTAAGGCGTTGTGACGAAGACATGATTTGACAGGAAGTTGATGAACTTTATTCACGACTTGCTTTGTCGTGAGTTTTTACTGAAGCTTTGTTGTAACAAAGTGCTTTATCCGTGTTGCTTTGTGACATTGCTTTAGAAGAATTTTGAAATTATTTAATGAAATTACTTAAACTGAATTTATTTACGTAATTAAAAGTTTATTGTGAAAGCACGTAAATTTAATTAAATATATAAAAGTATATATATATATAAATTTAATTAAATATATATTCTTTGCTTAATATGTATGTGTGTATATGTGTGCGCGCGCGTGTATATATTAAAGAGATGATATGTATTTAATTAAATTTAAATTACACACACACACACACACACAAATAATGTTTAATTAATTTAAATATAATACTAATAACGCGTTTGACAGTCTTTTACTTTTATTATCTTTAATAGGCGACAAATTAATTTTTGCTACAAATTAATATGCTGGAAATTAATTTTTTTAACGTATACAAAGAAATTTTATGTCATTTTATTTTTAACACAGTTATAAAAATCGACTATCTATATCTATCACTGATTTTGCGGAATTTAATTCAGTTTAATTTTTCCCATAAATGCTCTGGATAGAGTTAATATATTTGGACTTTATAATGTCAAGGCAGAAAGAGCAGAGAAATATTACTTTTGCTTGAAAATTGTTTTGCTACCCTCGTATGCGTAGAGTCATAAATGAAATCGAACATCAAAATGTGTTATCAGCGTCAACATAAATACTGATGCGACTCTGTGTGTGTGTGTGTGTGTGTGTGTGTGTGTGTGTGTGTGTGTGTGTGTGTGTGTGTGTGTGTGTGTGTGTGTGTGTGTGTGTGTGTGTGTGTGTGTGTGTGTGTGTGTGTGTGTGTGTGTGTGTGTGTGTCTGCCTGTCTGCCTGTCTGTCTGTCTGTCTGTCTGTCTGTCTGTCTGTCTGTCTGTGTGTGTGTGTGTGTGTGTGTGTGTGTGTGTGTGTGTGTGTGTGTGTGTGTGTGTGTGTGTGTGTGTGTGTGTTGTGTGTCGAACAATTGCGACAAATTTAAAAAAAGATGTTATCTTATATTTTGTTAAATCGAACAATTTTTGTTAAATAACCCGTATCCGGCGATGCCTTTTTAAGACGATATTGGCTCTGTTGGATATTGTTGACGACTGCGCATTCTTTGCTCCTAATACAAAATCGTGCGATGTAAGCTCCTTTGTCGATATTCAAAATGAGCTATCAGCAGGATAATGCATATGACACTCCTGGAATTTTCCAGTGCGTCAGTCAATGCATCATAGTTGCAATACTTGTAATGAGATTGCGAGTCAGCATTTTCGAACATTTGTTGCAAATAAATAAAATAAAATTAAAAATGAATTATTTTTTTATTCTAATCTTGTAGAAGTCAAGTAGCGCTCAACAAAGCTAAAAACTAACTATCTTTAAGTTTATTGCAATTGTCGGAAAAGGAATATCTCGGAAAGTATGCGTTTTTGAGAAAAATGTTTCGGACAAAAGTTGGGGGATTTTCAAGAGACCACATGATTATGATTCATTCATTCGCAGATGAGCTACTTTTGACATTTTTTAAAATGGAATCATGGAAAAGTATTAAAGTACAGTTATCGAAAAATAAATAGTTTACGAGATATTTTATACTTTTTTATTTTGATATATTCTAACATAAAATATAAAATATCTAGTAAACTATTTATTTTTCGATAGCCATGCTTCAATGTTTTTATGCATATAGTAATTAACAAATCGATCGGTGTAGAGAAAACATATAGCTATTTTTAAAAAAAATATGCATTTATAATGCATTTGCATATTCTAAATTATATAAGTTTTTTAAAGCAATTGTATATCTTCTCATGTAAAGTATCAATTAATAAATAAAATTTACAATTATTTTTTTATATAATATTTATAAAAATTAATTTTTAATTTTATATTTCAAAATAATTTTTTTAATTGAAGACAACATATACATAAATATAAAATGCTTTAATGAAACAATGTTTATTTTTACTTTTTATAGAAAACGTGATTTTTTTTAAACAAACATATTATACATGGCATGAAATATATTAAAAAATTATATTCAACAAAACCTTAATAATTTTATAAAATAAAAATGTTCTTTGTGTTGTATTATTGACGTAGTAAGATAGAAAATACTTCTCTGAAGAAATAAAAATCAATTTGTTAATGCAAAAAATTTATTAAATTCATTCCAAGTTCAGCGAAATTATTTTTGATGAACAAAATTAATATCATTAAAAATAGCTCTTTTTGTTGTTTATTATGTTCTGTACTTACATATAATATGAATAATAATATGAATAAAGTCTATTAGAATAATGAAACATTTTTCCGTATCGCAATTACGTTATGATTAATCGTTAATTACATGATAGCGTTTACTTTCAATTTCAGGATCGTTTTCACTTTCTTGGAGATATTTCATGCTTTTTTTGCAATTCTCGGTTGCTATGACTCATTTACAATTTACTTTACTTTTCCTGCTTTTTACGCTTTTCTGCTCTGAGTATTATCATTATAATTAATTTGATTACTCAGCTATTGATGAGTAATCGTGTAACAGTCATCGGGAGCAGCGATCTCTGAATCATTCAGCAGTTTTAGCATGCAGTCGTCATTCTTATGGTACTTTTCGTGGATGCAAGACGATTGGATATTCCGCGAAAAAAAACAAATTACCATTTATAATCCAATATGAAATATAAATTTCGTTATGTTGTACTTTTTCACCGACAGACTTAACAACAGTGAGAAAACAACGTTTCTCTTATAGTCTAATTATTGTGAAGCCTTCTGTAACGAAAACAATATGATCGTTGTGGTTCAATGGTGACATTGATTGGCTCTTCGTTGTTTCTCATAATGGCAATTTTGCATGTTGCGCCGCACCCATCCGACTATTTTGTATCACACATGATGTTCACAGATCCGTGATATTTTCTCTTGAATGCCTTCTTGCTTTACTCTTTTACCTACTCTTTTATCTTATTCATTTCTCGCTCCTTTTTGTTTCCATATAAAGAAAATAAATATGAATATTTTCACATTGTCACTGTTTTACTCTTTCTTTCTTTCGTTTTTATCAGCCATTCATGCTATTTACGTTTATTACAATTATATTTAAAAAGTTTAAATTACGTTATTAAACTAATTGTGTACATTTTAATATTACTTTTGAATACTTTTTTTACATTTCTATAGTTTTCCGTTTTATTGTTTACTAAATAATATTCTTAAAAGAAAAATAAAATAAGTTATTAATATTATTATTTATTGAATTTTATATATATTTTAAAAAATATGTGTAGCGTGAAAAGATATCTTTGAATACTCTTAATAATAATAATAATAATAATATACGTGTATAATTACATATACATTGTAATAATATGAAATATGTTATTATATTAATAAATGATTTATATGAATAACTGAAAAACATTTTCAACGCATAATCCAACATTTCTGACAAGTTTACAAAAATTTTGTTTGGTCAACTGGAAATACACTATGTCATAACACATTCTCACATTTGGGAACAACCCGACTAACTCAAATGCCGAATAGACAGCGTCGTCAAATACGGAAACTAATTCCAAAACGTTCTGTAAAACCTGAAAAAATATGTCAGAATTCTAATAAAAAAATTGTTTAAAAAATTATAATTTATTATAATTAAATTTATTAGCATGCAAGAATATATTTTAATATTGTTAGAATATTAATTAATATGGAAAACGTTATAATTACGAAAAAGAATATCTAGAATTAAGAAACAAGTAATAATTAATTAAAATACTTACATTAGTAAAACATGAAGTTATGTCAAAAGGATTTGTAAAGCATTCTAGCACATCATAAAAGTCTCCTGTTAGGTTTGATTGTAGATTATCTATTGTATCAATCAAATTCTGCAATTTTGCACTGGCCGAAAGTGTTTCGTTTGAAACACAGGAATCAAATATAGATATTAGTTTATTTATAGTTTCTCGTCCTTCGTCGTACACCTTAGTACATGGCGAAACAGCGGTTCTTTGTAGACTCTTTTGGGTGGCTTTAATTTCATCTTGCGGATTCTTTAAATGTTAATATTTAAATTTTTTAATATTAAACTTTGAAATATTGGATACATTAGAATTATACTCTGATAATGTATTAACGATAAGTATTACAATTAAAAAAAAAATATAATTTAATACACACAAATAAAAGAATATCAGTTTCTTATCAGGAATATAATTTGACAAAATATCTAATATATAAAATATATTTATTCTCGACTAATCTAAAAACTGTATATTACTTAAACATGAACATTAAATAATAAGGAAATGTAACTTATTTTATTATGTAATATATGTGTGATATTCACGCTCTACATACTAGCCAAATTTAAATTAAATCTTACGGCTGATTTAATTACATCTTTCCCGATTCGATTCTGGTTTTTACTGTCTGAAAATTGCGTTTCTACATTATTTAATAAGGATTTATCGGAAAATGCAGCTTCTGTTTTTTGAAAAATCTAAAATTAAATAAAAAATAAAAAATTAGAACAGAATATATTGTTTAATATATGCATAATTATTTTAAATGAAAAACAAGGAGAAGAAACGATATATTCCGTCATAATTTTGTATATGAATTACAAAATAAGTGACAAGTTAAATTTCTTTATTTACAATTTTTATTAAACATTAAATTTTTTTATTCAAACTATTATCTTAAGTTTAGAAGAATCTTAAAAACTTACGCAAACAGCTACGATGATGCAACTTATGATGGCAGTTTTAGTCATTGTTGTTCTTGTAGTATATCACTTTTTGCGACTTTTGAAACAATTTGATTAATACTTTTCTGTATTAACCAAAAGTCTCCTTTATATAAGACATTCACTTCTAATTTCTGCGAGGTATTTGCGATATGCAAATTAACTTGTCAAACTGCTAATATCAATATGCAATTGCTGTAATTAGTTAAGATAAAAAATACCAGCAACGAGTAAAATATATTATTGAAAAGAAAATTTTGTAATTTATTGTAATAATATATTGATTTATCTACAATTGTCTATTAAATTTAATTGATAATGATTGAAGTGATGAATTTTAAATACCTTGCATATAGGCATGTAAATAAGGAATGGTATTTATTGTAACACAGACTATTTTTTTGTAATATATAATATATAAATCTCTCTTAAAAGAGTAAATTGTAGAATACGATTCCTTAGAAAAAAATATTACATATTTGATGATATTGATATCGTACTTGTAATATCGATATAAATAATATTTATAACATTATAAATTATTTTACTAACATTGTTTGCAAACTGATTAAAAGTAAAACTCACATATTAAAACAAACTTTTTAATTAAAACGTCAATAAATAAATTTTAAGTACTTATTTATGGAGATTGATTAAAGCTAAATTTACTAAAAAAATCAACGAAAAAAAATTTGAAGTTGAAATTTTCCTGAGAAACTTTTTCCTAATTATTAGAGCTATTAATTTTCTTGCTTTTAAGGATATTTTTCGTAAATTTAAACAATTAATTTTAATAAAGTTAAGGAATTATATATTAAAACGATTATAATTGTAATCAGAAATTATTAATTAAAGAAATTAAGCAAATAAACAAATAAAAGAATTGTAATATAATATGAATAATACACAGCGTAATTTTATCTTATTGCTTGAATTTAATGCTATAATAATATTTTACATAAATTTGCGGCACTTTTTATGTGAACAGCTATTGACGACACTATAAAGATCTTGTTCGTACACGGAATATATATGTGCTCTGTTTTAACTTTCATAGCGATAAAGCTAATTAGTTGTATATAAATTATTTATAATATTGATAGAATTAGCAATTTCAGTCCAAAGCATTATCTTATATTTCAATCAACTTGATTTTTATGTTCAGATGTAACGTGTTTATTAATGTATATTTATCAATAATCGTATTTATCGAAAGATAGGTAGGTTGTAGAAAAAAAGCAATAGAATGGGTATATAAAAAAAGACAGTTTAATGAAATAATATCAATAAATAAATGAAGTCAACAAATGAAAATATTAATTTTATATATATTATGTATTATTATGATACACATAACATGTTTATCGTACTCTTTTTCTAAGAAATTGGTGAATTCTATGTTATTATTCTATGTACATATATATTAATATATATAATATGTACATAACATATATAAAACGTATTCCCATTGATTAACTGATTTTATTTTAATAACCTATATTTTTGTATACATTCATTCTATTTTTCTCTGACATCTGTCAATCTTACCAGTTATTTTTATTTATTTATCTCATGTTGTTAGATATTAAAAAGTATATATATATATATATATATATATATATATATATCATTAAATATTATAATTCTTTAATGCCATTCTTTACATTTTCTATGGTATTCTATGATGTTGAATAAATAATGCGGGAATTATAAATATGTATTTAGTAAAATTTATTTCCATTAGAAATTTATTTCCATAGAAATTGAGTACGCGCGCATGATAGGCAGTTATAGAACAGTTGCATACAATAAACATGAATCAGTAAAAATATCTTTGAAATGTTGCTGATGCAACATATTCACCATTAATAATCTGTGGCATTATTGTAGATATATGTAGTTTACTATCCTATTTTATTTTAAAAGACTTTTTTAAAAAAGGAAAGAAAAGATAGATATTATTATTATGTTTTCATTTACATTGAAGTTCATTGAATTTGATAATTTTTAAAATATATGCGGATATATACTAAAATTAAATTATTATATAATACTACAATAGATCAATATTCTATATTAACCCTATCTTTATAATTTATATATGTTTATATAATTTTTAATTATCTTGAAGACATTGTTTGTAGCTAATTAAAGTCTCGGAAATTTGACGTTTGAGTCGTACTATGTTTGATTGAATTTCACATTTTTCCAATTTTTGCATATATTTAGTGGATGGGAAAGATTTTGCATCAAAATCAGTAACCTTACGTTGTAACTCATCATTGACATTCTGTAACAAAATGTAATTTTTTATTAATATGGTATTCAATTTTAATTTCATTAATATAATATTAATGAACGTCATTATCGCGATTTTTGTAGAATGATTCTATAACATTTATATTATATTACATTTATATTATATTATATTACATTTATATTATATTACAAATCAAATTTGCATAATATTATGTAATTTCAATATATATAAAATATGTAAATTATGTACTTTTATATAAAATTTTTATATTTCTATTAAAATAATTTGACATAATTATGTATGACAATGTAAATAATATAGCATGAAAGAAATAATAAGTAATGCAATATAATAAAATTAAAACATAATAAATCTAAATATAAATCAAAATAATAAATGATTAGATAATTATTATTTAACAAAATTATTAGATAATAAAAAATCTAATATATATATATATATATATTTTTTTTAAAGGGAACACAAGAGAATATAAAAAATCTTGAAAATTTGTCATACGACTCAAATCAGTTTTAATTCGCGATGTACATCGCGTGTACTAAGGCAATAAAAAATTTTAAATGCTTCCATCAAATAATTTTCCAATTATTTTTTATTATATGCTTTTTTGTTTTTAAAAAATTAATAATTATAAATTTAAATGAGTTTTTCATCATTTTTGGTTACTATAACGATTATAAAAATAACATATTAATGTCATTAATTATTATTACTATATTATAATTATCATTACTATATCTATAATTATAATTATTATATTATAATATTAAAATTACATTATTAATAATATTATTAATAATATTATTAATAATATGAATAATATTATATTATTAATAATATTTAATCAATAAAGAATTACAAATTATTGTCCTTTAAATCTTCTTCATCTTTATTTCATCTAATATAACTCAGCTGAAGAGTGCTTTAATGGAATTTTACGATAAGTGAAGCTTCACAAAATTCTGATACTAATTCAATTAGTTGGCCAGTATCGCATTGTAGTAAGAAACAAAAATGTATTATTTTCAGATCAGTATACCACTGATGAAAGTGCGAGCACGCTGATTACCGTTAGAATCAGCCTTACGAGACGCACACGTGTGTGTGTGTGTGTGTGTGTGTGTGTGTGTGTGTGTGTGCGCGCGCGCGCGCGTGTGTGTGTGTGTGTGTGAGAGAGAGAGAGAGATGCACGTATGCACGCATACGCACGTGCTCGCGCTCGTACGTACAAATTCACCCCTATAAAATATTCCCATAGGAGAGGCACACGGGGTGTCGTGGGAACGGTCTCGCTCGATATAAAGTGCTAGTATGTACATTTTTATGGGGCGCGTATACGTTCAAGTAGCTCGGGGATTCCTTTGTAACGAATCGGCGACGAGTCTTTCTCGCTTGGGAGTCGCAAACCAAGTCAATCCAATGAGAATACATTTTTCTTCCTTTTTCCGAAAGAAGGTATCGTAGCAGATACGATTCCAGTTTTTTTACATCGTGCCATATGTCGATCAGATAATTATCGTTTTTTCAGCATGATATAAATCAATATCGTCCCTCTCTCTTTCTCTTTCACAAAACAAAAATGAAATAAATTACTATTATCGCTATTATCAAGCAACGATAATTGCTCAAAATCGTTATTTATTGTCATTAAAAAAAGTAATTAACTTTAATTGGTTTCGCAAATAGCTTTTGTTTTAAATACATCAGTTTGTTAATGGAATATTTATAAACAAATAGCCTTTCTATCCGATTGTGATAATACATATATTTGTGTTATTAATATTGGCGCACGCACACACACACACACACACACACACACACACACACACACACACACACACACACACACACACACACACACACACACACACACACACACACACACACACACACACACACACACACACACACACACACACACACACACACACACACACACACGTATATATTTGATTTGACTTTTACATGTGTAATGAATACAATTATTATATTTTTCAGAGAAAAGCGTCAATCATTGGTTTGGAATAAACTATAAAATATTCGGTGAGTCTTTAATTCTCCATTTCCACATTTTTTAATTCAAAGCATGCTTTATTTTGAAATTTGTATATACGTATAAATGCTGAAGAGGGTGTGAAGAGGGTGTGAATAGGTAAAATTTACACATCTGCCTTGTCCACTGATTCATTTCCTGTACATTGGAATATCGATGACATATGTTATTTATACGTTCTCGGTATTTCATATGGTCTCTTCATTCAAAATATATGAAATTATGGGATTAGTTCGTCATAAAAAAAAGCTAAATACAAAAGGGAGAGTAATACAATATTATATAAAATTTTGTTCTTATATTATGAATAGCAAATATATGAACACTTTTTATAGAAAATATATGAATCACTCGCAATAATTACATATGTAATTTATCAATCTAAATCAATTAATCTGTATATATAATATTAAACATATTTATTTTGGAGAGATTTTTGCTTATTGAAGTCTACTTATTAAATTTTATTTTAACATATAATTTTACATAGAAGCTTCTGTTTATCTTATATTCTTATTATTTATATTAAAATGTATTTTATCACACAAATTAAGTACTTTGATTAATTAAGTTATATTCCAATTATTGATATGTATTAATCTTTAAAAATTAAATCTCTTGCGATGAGTAACAAAGTATTCATTCAATTTATAATAAACAGAAACCAATTTAAAATTTATCTAAGAATCTTGGTTTATTTAATTCTATTTGTAGAACGAAATAAATTTTTTAAACAGTTTGATTTATTTATATATTTTTAGACAATAAACTATTCTTTCCTAAATTTAAGATATAAATATAAACGTTTACAGTTTAATAGAAAATTAGAATTAAAAAAGAATTCAATATGTAAACAAATATGTAAATTACTACATTCTATAATAAAATATTAGGAATTACCTATTTTGTTTTTTAATATATTAAAATATAAAAAAATAACATTACTATTGTACCAATTATATTCGTCTTTATAGAAAAATTTTTGTTTTTTTCTCTTTCTTCGCTGACATTTTAAAATCTCAAAATTCTGGATAAGAATATATTTTCTACTTTTCACACACATTAGTATTCAAAACTTAGAAAATATTTTACTCAACAATGTTAGTTGAGACGTCAAGTTGATCATCAGGCTATCCATCGCGGATTGATTAAATCATCGACACGAAGTCCAATAACTTCCCCTGAAATTACACCGCGAATGTATCACGTAAAGCACACTTCTGGATTCGTTCGTCGAAATCCTGGACTGTCCTAGCGTTATCCTGGCGATTATCGAATCTCCACGAAATGCTCGTTCGTTACAACGTACTCGAGGATTAGCTTGTCTGTCTAATCAATGTTAAACGACGCGCCGGGAGGCCGGTGACGAAACGCTATGCTTCGTTAATTGCCATAACCCGATTTCACGTCGCGATTAAACGCGTATATGCTCATTTATTCCCGTGTACAAATAACAATGCTCTTGGTCGTTCTATTGTTGTCGCGGCATTTATTGTGTGAACCACGCACAGAGCGCAAAGAGACGGGGCGGCCTTATGGGGCCTTGACTCAGAATTCCCATGACAGAAGATCCTTCATCTTCTTCGACACTCGTCGCTTTTTCAGCGACAATTAGAGAGGAAGGGGGGGATATAATTAAGATAAGAAATAATATTTAAGCGAGTGATTTAGATCTCCGGTTAAACGGCTTTGATCTCTTCCACCTCATTGTAATAATCGAGATGATTTTGACCGGTTCCAGGAGTCCAAGGCGATTCTCACGAAATCACCTTGTCCATTCGATTTCCCATCGGGTAATACTTAGAAGCGTGAGTTTGCATCATGCTTAATTTGGTGCTGGATCTGCAGCTGCAGATTTGTGGTAAGAAGCGAGTAACGGTAGAAGAGAGCACTCATTAGCGCGCAATCTCTTAACCGGAGAAAACTGTCATGCTCAAAACAAAGGCAGCCACCGGCGAGCAAGATGAATAAGACCTCGTTATTTCGTTTCGTATAACTTACGCGGTATTATTAACGCGAATAAGACACTTTTCTTAGCTGTGCAAAAGCAACTTTCTCTATTGAGACGTCACATTACTTCGTATGACATAACGACGCTTGTCAAATGCTGACATTAGACTTCTGAGTAATTAATACTCTTATGAATGAAACCATTAATTATTTTTTCCTCTCTGTTAAATAGCAAGGATCGTAATTTAATAATAAATTGAATCATAGACAACTTTTGATAAGACCAAATACATAAAATAAGAAATATATATATATATATATATATATATATATATATATATAAAGCGGTCAAGGACGCTGTATTTAAAATAATTGTAATTTATTTACAAACCCACTTTTGATACGGTTCAATCAAATATATATATGTTATTAAAGAATATTAAATTTACGATCAAACAATTTAATTCTTCCAATTGACCCGCTAAAATTTAATCATTACGGAGAGCAAACGCGCAAATTCTGTCCATTCCCTCCTCCTCTCCCTCCGTTGTTAACAAATACGTTAAACGCGTCAAACATTCCACTGTTCCCACCTAGCAATATACGCCAATGGATATTTGTAATAAATACATTTTAATTGAAAACACGATTCCTGGGACCTGTTATGTTGCGTATTATCTCTCGTCAATCTCACTATGATATTAATCAGATTTCACGCAAATTCACGTATGAAATTAGCATGCTGTTTTTAGAGTCTACCAATAAAATTTTCGTTTTTTTTTTTTAAATTAAACAATTTCTAATATATTTAAAAAAAAAATTTAACACAGATCCAAACATTTGATTATTATAATTTTCAAAAGCAAAAATTTTCCGAATCTGCGTTATGTATAATAATGTTATATAATTCACAAAATTATTATTATTATTATAACATTATAACGTTTCATGAATTATATATTTATTTAGAATTATGTATTTATTCATTCATGTATCATCATATAACGTAATTAGGTAACAACATTCATACTTACAAAAAATAAAAGTCTTGAAAGATTTCCTTTCAAATATTGCTATTTTGTAATTTTACTCTTTGTGTACAGTAGAAATATCCAAGTTTTATGTAATTTTCCCGTAATATCACATGTAGAAAGATGCTTAAATATGAATATCTATATTAATGGTATTGCGGCTACTTTTATTAATTATCGAAGTATATAATAACGGTGAAAATTAATAATGACGAAAATTTTGCAACAACGGAGAGAGATGATATGCATTTGAGAGCATATGCTTTTGATGGTACCTGCTAAGTTCGATATGCATGGGAATATACCGGCATGTGGTTTTGTCGCGGCCATATGGCGTGCAAACGCACGTGCGAGAGAGAGAGAGAGAGACTCGAAAGACGCGTATATTCCATATAGAACGCCATTATCTCATGCTCTTTCCGCGCAACGGAAGAAACATTCAAATTGTAAATATATTAGCGAGCTGTCGTAATATGCGTCCGATCGATATTTTAATCATAAAATATTTTAATAGAAAATGTTTTTAACAGCCGTATTATTTTCAAAGCAACAAAGAGATGGCATATTTCTTTAATTACAAACTTCTCATGCTATACAATATACGTTTTGATTAACACGTGAGTCTGAATTTTTGTAAAAAATTTTAAATTACCGTATAATAATAATAATAATTCAAAAAAAAAAGTTATTTGAAATTGAAATAGATAACGTAATTTCTATAGAGAATACCGTTTACTCTCAACCGGAGAAATATTTAATTTATTATTTTTGTTCTGTCAAACAACAATTGGTGTTTATGAAAGTTGATATATTTCGTCGCGATAAATCAATCTAATGAGCCAATTAAGGTTAAAGTGATACATTCTAGTAGTGCATTCTTGTGTATGTAAAGTAATGCAAGCACTCTCGTCTGTTGACATGGTAGTACACAGATTTTGCAGTAGTATGTTGTATTCTCAAAACTGGTTATTATCAACGTCACTTTCATGCCTACATACAATACGCCATACCTTATGCAGAACGAGTATTTCGAGCTCGTTTGTATATGGTTACCTATAATTTGTAAGTGAATATACCCTGGTTTGACAATATCCTTCGTTACGCATCTCATGTATGTGTATATATATATATATATATTTATTAAAATATTATTATTATGCAAAATACATTAATGGACTTGCCGAGGAAATATATCGATATTTTAAGTTTCAGATTGAAAAGTAAATGCCCTTAAAAAGTATGCACTCGGAAGTTTTCCTTGAATATACCGCTTGATATAAGTAAGAAGCACTAAAAGCTAATTATTATTGATACATTTATAAAAAAATATTGATATTATATTATTTCGCACACCTTAAACATTTTTTAAATTGCTTAATATCATATTACACAATTAACTTTTCAAATTTGTATATATTTTACATCATACTTATGTAACTTTTATTTTTACGCCTGCATGCATTGAAAAGTAACTATATATAATTATAAACAATACTGGTAATAATTGAAAAATAATGTAACCATAATTATAGTTATTGATAAATAACTATAAATAATTTTCAAATGTTTATTTTTTTTAGTATTTATTGCTTTTGTAGAGAGACTTCTTTTTAATTTATATTATTGCGATATATCGGTGGGATATATTAGAAAGGTCCAGACATTCGCACGACAAATGAAGGACGCTGCTGGAATAGCAATAGTCCATGTCACCGTAGCCATAGTTGCAGGTTTCATGGGAGGATGTTGGGAGTCGCCCTTCGATCGCGAGACGCAAGTGCACCTACCGTTCGTTACTCTTTACACCTGTGCTCACATATAACGCCCTGGTATTTTAAGCGTGTGTGTGTGTGTGTGTGTGTGTGTGTGTGCGTGTGTGTGTGTGTGTGTGTGTGTGTGTGTGTGTGTGTGTGTGTGTGTGTGTGTGTGTGTGTGTGTGTGTGTGTCGCGCGCGTGTGTGTGTGTGTGTGTGTGTGTTCGCGCGCGGTGTGTGTGTGTGTGTGTGTGTGTGTGTGTGCGCGCGCGGTGCGCGTGTGTGTGTGTGTGTGTGTGCTCGTGTGTGCGCCACGACGTATTGTGAAACTCTTTTACGTGCGTAACTGAACGTGCTGTGTGCATAACGTGGAAAAAGTCCGACCGACCGAAATAGTCGCAGCTGGGCGATGTACGATTGCGGCTCGCGACCTTTTTCGATCGCGGAGATTTCTATTGCACGAAGAAAATAAGGGACAAGGTTATGCACGATCGCAATGTGAATAAATTAAAATAATAAAGTATAAAATACGATTATCTGATTTACGGAGGAAAGTATGGTTACGCAATATGTACACGGTGGCACAAATTGAAACAAATAAGAAAAATGGGACATTTCATATTTCTATTTAAAAGTAATTGTGAATTATTTTGATACCAGGGATATAGAAATAAAGAGCCTCACATTTATATTTCGTGTTTCTTGAAGAGACTAAACGCGATTCTTATTTTAGAGTGTAAGCAGATAATTTCGAGTCGTTTTGAGCTTTTTATATCTTTGTATATCACGAAAGGTGTCATATTTTTTATCGTTTTGTAAAATAAAATAGCAGGATAAAATGCGGAAACTTTAATGTTGCTATATTTCCTGTAGTTATCATATATTATAATAAAATTATAGACATGAGTGTATTTATAATTTTTTAGTAACTGACGCTTCTTTAAAACCCTTCTAGAATTTTTCTTAAATTAAAATTTAGATTTTTCCAGGTTTGTGCATATAATTGCACGTCAATGTGATTGTATATCATTAAATATAAAAAAATATTGAAAGTAAACTTCCTGCAATTAATATGTTTACCTTTCGAATTGGAAAGTACCGTGGATGTAGGAAAGCAAAGGCAGATGTTGAATTTCTTTCATCATTTTCGTCGCGCGCCCTTAAACGTGGAAAGTAAATTCAAGTATCGCAGCTGCTTGAAGGACGCAAGAGAATCTTTACCTCCATTAGATGTTACTTATATTTTAATTAAAGCTTCAACTGTAACTTAGTTAACGTTCCATTTATGTAACTGCAATAAAAATGCAATCCTATTTTGAAAAAAATATCAGTTTTGAATTGCATAAAAAAAGTATTGAATAATCTTGGCTCTCTCTCTCTTTCTCTCTCTCTCATATTAATAGTTTTAAAATATTATTAATTAATTTATTCAATTATTTCTTCGTAATTTAAGTCACGTTATTGATTAATAAATTCCTTTTTACATCTGATATTATCTGTACGATATTAAGATGTATGTACAAATTTAGTTTTGATAAAGACTTGAATTTCTCTAAATTGCATTTTTTGGTTTTCAACAATTCTATATTTTTAATGAGAATTTACATGACCAGAAAGATCTGTTGAATAATGATCAATTGTTTTGGTAAAATTTTCAGCAATAGAAAATGAAAAAATTGAAAAAAAATTGAAAAATTTTTCAAAATTTTTCATCAAATGCTCTTATCAAAAACGAAAAAAAAAAAAAATAGATTTTACTCGATGAGAAAACTCTCCGAACGAGACGCGTGTGTTGAATTCTGCGGTAAATTTCTCTCTCGTGTCTCAGCAGATGTACGAGCATTTGCCTCGGCGCAGCTGCTTCTCTCACCGCCGTAAACTTCGGATATCCACCCCAACTTTTCGTTTTGAATTGACTCGGACTTTCCATCGTGGTCTCGGCGACTTAACGTCGACTGCCAAGATCGCAAAGACGATCCCCAGATTGCCAGCGTCGATGTAAATTTCTCCGATCCAGCTCAGGAGTCGAGCTCGAGTCATCCTCTCGGAAAGTGTAATCACGTGAAAAACCGGTTTTGCTTCGTCGATTTAACTTCGAGCGGAAGCCGACGATCGGGGTACTGTTGAGTCTAACTATATCCCTGAGACCTATATGAAGTGGGGAGAAGGAAGCAACCTGGGCCCGACTTGGGCCAAGGCATTCGTTAGAGAAAGAGAGAGAGAGAGAGGGAGAGAGAGAGAGAGAGAGAACAGCAAGAATTGTGATTTTTATTTGACTAGTTTTAGTAAACAAGAGGGCACCCTCTTGCTATATACGTTCCTGAAATTTGATACAAAATATATTACTTATGCTACACATTTGTATATCTATGCTACAAAAAGACATTTATTTATCAAAAGATATAAAGTTCTCAATTAAATTTAATCTCAATTTTTTTAATTTTTTATCTATATAATTAAAAAATGAACATATTTATACACATACGTATATAAACAAATTTCATAAAATTTATATTTTTACTATGTTACGAGTTAAACATTTCATTATTTGGAAAAACATATTCCTTCTTGCGCATGAAAGATTTTGAATATAAAAAACTATTAATTAGTTTAAATTAAGAAAAAATCTGGACAAAATTCAAATTTATATATGATTACGTACGTAAATCTAAATAAAATATAAAAGTATACTTCATTACATTATGTAAGAATAATGTTGTTTAGTAAATTAGTAAGGAAAAGAAAAGCATCTCCTCAATAAAATATCTCTAAAAGAAGGGCCTGGGAGTTTAAATATCTGTCCCTGACAAGAGACAGGCAGAGTGGGATAGAGTGGCTTGGGTCTGTTGGACCCTCGGCATTCGCATCCAGAGTCTCTCAGGGGGGGGTTGTACCTGGTCAGACTCGTGTGTGCCCCAGAATGTATCTTCAAACTCTTGTCATTTATACCGTTCGGTGAAAGTGATGTTACGTCGTATCGTTCTCCCGCGGCAAAAGTGAAACGGCGCGACCATATATTTTTCCTAAATTTGAATTTTATTTCGACGAACGCTCGTCGAACGTTCCACATTCTTCTGAAATTATTGTACCATTGAGTCATCTACCTGTGTTACCTGCGAATCCAGATGGCGCGTTCATCAGATCGTGAAAACGTTAAGTCTTCATTTCGAAAGCCGCCGTCGCCCGTTGGACTGCCAGACAAATTTCTTTCTTTCCATCTTCATATTGTTCAACAATCTTTTTAAAATGTTTCTTCTGATATCATTAAATGTTGCGTCGTCGATATAAAAATTTATCGTGCTGTGCGGTTGTGCCTTTTTTTTTTTTAGCCGCCTCATAAAGCCCGTAAATTTTGCCTCGGGTGGAACTAAGTGATATAAATAATTTTTCCAAAAGTGAGCTTTCCGGAGCTGTCGAACTGGACTCTTCAGCTGGAGATCCTTCGTGCGGGAGATCAAACGTACTTTTTGAGTTCCGGTGGGGTCGCCGGAAGTAGCTGAGCGTGACGGCGACAGTGCTAACGGAAAAACGTGGGAACTTACGTTGCGTAGCTGCGCTTCGCCGTTGTTCCATTAGTCGACGCGCGCTAAATAACCTCGAGGATAATCGCATTATATATTGTGCAACAAATGTTTTTTTATCGCGGGAAAATTTGTATTTCGAGCTGATGTATTATACGCAAAATTCCTCAATATTAATTATGGTAAAGCGACTACGTTAAAAAAAGGGAAAGTACACCAACACAGATGGGAAAGATTAACTCGTTTGTGCTTCTTGAGATTGCCTAATACCTTAATTGTCGGAAGTACTCGATAGTTGATTAGACGAGTGGGAAAATATTGCATCGACATAAATTACAGGAAATTCACGGGAGAATTAATTCATGAAATACACCAAAGTCTCTTTCGAACTTGATTAATTGGTGCTTTAAAACAGCGTGTGAAGTTAGTTTAATTGACTGTACGTGATGTCCTCGAGCAGTGAGCGGCTTCCGAGAGAGGGAGGTTTCACCCGTGGAACATTTAAGTGCCAGATTTGAAAGTTGAATCGAACTAGTTCTAGTCTCATACGTATCTCTATCCGTCCGACATTTACGCGGTTGAATAATTCGAGAAACTTGAAAAATCTTGGACGACAAAGCTGTTTCTTATTTCGAAAGAGAAGAAATAGCGATTGCAATTCAAGCAGGATGAAAAAACAAAGCCGGCTAGAGAGAACGGGAAAAGAACGATTGGAGTTCACTGGATAGACTGCGGTAACAAATGTATTGAGGACGCAGTCATCGGTTAAAAATAACGAAACGGAAAAAGATCAACGCAAGATCGCATCATCGCGTAAGCGACGAAGCCGCCGACTGCATTGTGTGGTTCTGACGTACGGCAGAATACGTGACTCTCCGCTGTCATCCGCGAGGTGTTTCGCGGTATCCAGTAGGCTGAAGGGAGAGGGAGAGAGAGCGAGGCACTCGGAGAGAAAAAAGACTTAGCCGGGAGACCAGAAACGGAGAGAGAGAGAGAGAGAGAGAGAGAGAGAGAGAGAGAGAGAGAGAGAGACTGATCGGAATCCCACTCTTCTAGGTGGAATCTCTGACGTCAGGCTGGAGCAGCAAGTTGTATGACCAGTTCGGGACGCTCGCTCGGTCAGAAGAAGAGACGAAGAAAAAGAGAAAGAGCTTGGAGAAGGAGGAGAAGGCAATAGCCTCCTCTCTCACATTTATCTGGCTGCGTTTTTACCGGCCGGCTCTCGGCCGGAGTATCTCGCGCCGCCATGTCCTGCAAGCACCACGACATTCATCACCAGTAGTGTTTGCCCCTACCACCTCTCTTTTTCTCTCCCCCTCCACCTCCCCCTCCCCTCTCTCTCTGTCTCTGTCTCTGTCTTTTTCATTCAGTGGCCGTTGTGCCGGACTAAAATTACCCTGGTCGGCTGCGATTAACGCGCGAGCTCGTAGAGTGCTTGCTCCAGTGCGGAACTGATCGCGGCGATTGGTGAGGCGTACACCTGATGCACAACGCGGTTTGATCACGGGGTTGTGCACGATACAACGGATGTGGCGTAAACCGACGTGGCGTAAAACCGGGCCAATGTCGATTTCCTGATAGAATGCCGTTTGATCGAGTGGCCCTGCCGGTCACTACCCTCGATGTCACTCCTCATCAGAGAAGTGGTCTTCGGGATGTCATTCGAAAGGAGCTGACGAGTAACAAAGGGATTCGGAGGGGGGGGGTCCACATTGTGAAGTAAAGTGGAAGAGAGCGAAAAGTAGTCAGCTGTTGACAAATCGATTCGCGTAGTGTGCTTCTGTGAAAATTTCTAATTAAACATCTTCGTATGTTGAGAGAAGAAGAAAATCTCTGTCAATTTTCTTTCGCATTCTGACACGAGAGATCTGACGCGTGACGTAAAGTCACACCTGTGTCGTTGAGCGTTGCGCATCAATATTGGATCTCCGTAACGTATCGCGTATGGTGCATCAAAGGATACGTGGAATTGCCAACGATCCGTTGTATTTGGATACTTGACGCGAGTGGTATTACTCGTCGTGAAAACATCGCCAGCCGAGAGAAATGGGAAACCACCCGTCCGCCCACCAGCCACTCGAGAGGGCTACCAGCCATGCTGGAAACGGTCTTCGCCTTTCGGTATGTGGATAGTGTTTTTTACGTTTTTATTAAATGTGGCGTTTACGTCGCGATTAGTCGCGCGTGTTATTCTGTCACTGGTATCTGGTAATATGAAACAAAACACTGTCATTTACGCGTACCCGCGTGACAGCTGCGAGCACATGATATTGTTCAGGGTATTTAACTCGGCAAATAAACTTCGGAATAGCCACTGATAGTATCTTTTTAAGGTCACAATTTATTTTTTTAAAAAAACTTAAATAAACACAGAGCTATTTGAAATTAGAAAATTGTGAAAAGGGAGGTGGAAATAGATCAAAAAGTATGTTGGTCTTAAATTTAGTTTAAGCAGACTGCTTGACTTTAATATGTTAATATATTTTTAATTTCATAAATTAGTTTTACTTACATTTAATTTTATTAAGATACTTTACAATGATTAAGGCCTTAAACTTACGAAAATAATTTCAGTTTGGTTTTTTTATAATTAAAATTTTTAAGTATTAAAATTTTTGCTTATTTATAATTGTATGAACATTGTTGTTTATTTAATAAAACAAAATCCATTAGTACTAGGATAAATCCTAATACGTCATGACGTGAACATTAACGTTTCTATTTGGCGGAAGAGCGTATGAAGGGACGGTTTATTCCACGCTTCATAAAATTTGAGATTTGCAACCGTCGGAAATGACGATTTACCCTTCTTATTACTTCCATTTTTCACCCGCAGTCGTGCCCCTTGTGCATTTTTACTTTTTATTTTCCTGTCCTGTCGCAACTTTCTGCTGTATAACGTGACTTTTACATATGTTTGTATATTTTTAAATATTAAAAATGTTTCCTTTTTTTCAAATTTTTCTATTCTTTTCTATATAAATATTTTATCCTGATATGGTACTAATATACTATATACTCGAAATTTAAAAGAAGAGATAAGATAATTATTTTTAATATCTAAAAATCATATCTAAGTCTATTGTAGTTTAATTTTAATGTTCATTCATCGATATCGTGACAAAGAGTTATGTCGTAATCCAATAGAACTTTGGCACTACTTCATCATATAAAACATCGTTTGTGAAGATGTATCGTGATCGAAGATGACTTGAAAGAAAAGAAAGTACGTAAATAAATTTAATAATAATATATTCTATTTTGCGTGATACTTGAAAAATTACATTATTTTTCTATAAGTCTATAAGTTTTCTAAATGAGAATAATTTAAAAAGGTGTTAAGTATAGTCTGTTTCCCGCGTATAAAAACTTTAATAATTCTTCACTAAAAATTTGTGTGGCTGAAAAACGAAAGATAAAATCGACCTGCACTCTCGTTCCTCGACTATTGCTGACTGTGACACACCTGAGACATTTCTGTAACCTGAGGAATTTCATTAATGTAGGCGCGTGACATCAATCACATTGGTCACGGCATGACTAATATATCATTCGCGTTGCGCTCGGACGCTTTGGTGTCATCGCGGACACATTACAATCGATTTGTGAGAATTCAGTTTATGACAATCGAGCATTCTCAAGCGCTTAGAGATCTTTTGCGCGACACATAAATTCTTGGTACTCATCGTACCGAGACTATCAGCGGGCGCGGATCGTGCAAGCCGCATTTGTCGAATCCTCGTTTCGCAGACGCAACGACGCACCTCACGCGGGACGGGAGGGGGGGTTCGCGCCGCGAAAATACGACGATACGACGAGAGAGGTGTGGTGTCGCCGCTCGCGTTTCAATGACCTTTGCTCGCGAGCACGTGTCCGAACGTACCATCGGTCCGGCGTGCCATCCATCCATTTACATGCCCACATCGTAAACGTGACATTCAATTTATGACAGCGAAAAGCCGTACCGTATGTATTGGATAGCGAGCGTCGAAAAAATCAATCTTAGAGTCTCGGAATAATTTATTATTTATAAAGAGTTAAGAAATAAGTAATTTTATCTTTTAATCTGCAATAATATTTCATAAAATTTAATAATTATCTTTTTTGTAACAATTTGCTGATAAAAAAAAATTAATTAATTTTAAATCAATTCTTTTCGATTCTTATATTTATTATTTAACGTACAGTTTTTATTTCAATTTTTATTTTTTATTGTTTTATTTTTTTGTTGTATGACTATTCTGAAAAATTATTTAATATTAATTTAATATTATATTTAATATTAATTATTAATGTACGCTCGATTCACTGCGAACATAACGATGCAATACTATTTTTTTTTTTAAAGCATATAGAGTTTAATAAATATTTTTTTAAATTTTCAAGTTGTTACGCACGTAACAACAGTTGTTAACCATCATTTATTAAATTTAATAAATTCAATAAATAATTTAAATTTAAATTTAATGAAATATTTTGCTTTATTTTGTTATGCGTGTAATGAAACTTATAAATTAAATTTTTCAAAAATGTTTATTAAATTCAATTTTATATTAGTTTTATTAAAACCAGTGAAAAAAATGTCACGTAAATCATATTTCTTTCAAGATGAAAGATTAATATTTTCTTTTTGAAACGTAATGCATAACAAATGCATTTTACAAGATTATTGAAGAGCAAGTTATATTCTTGTTAGTCTTGTTTAATTCAACAGCTTTGAAAGATGATACAGCATGTGAAGCGAAAAATTTGCGTCTCTTCTCATATAATGCGCGGACGGAAAACAGCGCGATTTGTGTGTGACACAATTTTTTCTGGATGAAAAACAAAACTGCAACTTTATTTTGTACAAGCAAGCCGTGTTTAATGTAGTCTGAATAAACAAATGTAAAATTTGTTAAAGATAATTTGCCGAGACGTATTTTCTCTGATGAAAAAGCTGTTGGCTTGCTATTTCGTTTCTCTATTTAATCCGTGGAAGGCAAGTAGAATAGTTTAAAGCTTGAGAGGGTGAATATAAAAATATCTGAATGTTGTGTCATTCCCTTGATTTCATTATGAGGTATAATTAAAGATAATGTTACACGTTTTATCTAGCGGAATTGTTAGATTGCATTAGGATAGATTTCTGTCTGTCAAGTTAATGTCGCGATGTTAAATAATTCGTCTCTTCTATTTTCGTTCTATACTTTTTCAATATGTTAATTAGAAGCGATCGATAGGAACTGGGAATCGGAATGAACAATGCCGTTCTATTATTTAATGAAGAAGATATTCTACCAAATATAGTCACAATTTATGTAAATACATGTAGCTATTGTGTATAAATATTTATTCTTTTACACGTAGATAGAATCATGAAAAATAGGAATAAATATAATTTTAGAATATAATAATAATAATGGTTTTAGTTTAAGATTATTAAAAACATTTAAATAAATAATATTTCTTCATATAATATGCAAATTAATGTTATTAGATTGTCACGAATGATTTCATGTAGTTTAAAATTACAGTTTGCAGATAACATTAACTTTTTTTTTTTTTTATAATTATATAAAAATATGCAATACCACGTTTGACGTGATTTGAAGGGGATGTAAAGCCAGTATTTTAACCGAATTTGTTTTCAAGGAAGAGGACAGTAGTACGCAAATTACAGAGATGCCTGGCGAGTCAACCGATCGCCAACGTATCACCATTACACTCGAGTCGTGCTTTACGCACGGTCAACACACATAAATCTATTCGTATGCGTGAAGCCACACTCGCAAGTACGCCCGTATACGTGGTCACGCATAGCCGCCATCCGATCGAATCGAGGGGATCGAACTCAAGGATAACTGGTGCTGCACGCAGCGCTCATTTCGCGACGATAAAGCGAAAGAGATTTAGAAGTTGCTAAACTCTTCAAAACAATTTATATATATATATTTATATATATATATATATATATATATATATATATATATACTGCAATTATTTTTGAAATTCACTGTTTGTCTGAACAATATATATATATATATATATTGCAATTATTTTTGAAATTCACTGTTTGTCAGTTGCAAAAAAAGTAATAATTTATTATTGTTATATAACATATTAGATTTTCTTATAATACCTACTAGAAACACTATAATTATATCAGATTTCATTGCTAATTAAATGCTTATTGGTGTCAAATCTTTTATACAATTTAGTTTCAGTACTATTTTAAACTTCAGATTCTTTTATATTTGATGTGTAGATACATGTATAACAATTTTATTTGATTATAATATTGACAAATTGATGTCAATCTTTGATTAACTTTAATAAAATGGAAGAATTCGATAAAATCTTTTTTACTTTTATACGATTTGTTTTTATAAAATTGAAAGTTGGTACTTTTTGATATCACAGCTTTTGTACCACCAAGAAGTTTTTTTATCCTCTGAAAATTTTTTGAATATTTTTTACAAAAATCAAAAGTAACGAGAGGCGCATGAATTTGACATCATTTTTTATCTTTTTTAAAAGTGTAATTGTGTTTGAATTAAAATTTACGAGAAGTTGAATTCTTATCTTTAAAAGAGTGTAAAAAAAGAATTGATTTATTATTAATTTCTTATGACAACTTATTGAAAAGTTGATAATTTTTTTATTTATTATACTTCATACTTTCTTGTCTTGTTATGATTCTGTTCATTAGGCATTTAGAAGATATTTATACAAGACTGACTTTTGAATTCATGTGTAGTTTTAGTCGGAAAGAGAAGAAAACTTTATTATAAATAATATGCGAATGAAATTATTTGTTACATGTAATGAGTACCAGATATTTAAAAAAAAGCTCTATATTTTATCTACATTTTTCTTTAGTCTTGCGAATAAAATGCGTTTACCTTTTCATCGATCTTATCGATCCTTCGATGTTAGTTCGATTTGCGATCACACAAAGTTTAATTATACCGCGATTCAAAGGCAATCGATCGCGCAGGTTGAAAACCGTAAAACGTGTTGCATTCCTATACTTGGTATTTCCATGTCACGACGACAACGCGCCACGTTGCTTGTCGTGTGAAAGCCTACTCGTTGCGCATTTTTCTGCGTGCGCGCACATCCGCCTTCGTTATTGTATGCGTAGACACCTGCCACCTGTGAAAGGACGCAAAATGGATTTATATGAAATGCAACTAGGCGTATCTAAAGTCTGATACAACTTATAACTCATTCATCGAACGAGAGTACAGGCTGGACTTTTCTCTCGTACTACTTTTTCGCACGGCTGCGTTTATCCGAATGTCTTTACGCTGGACTCCATGCATTTTCCACGTCATCGTTGACGTTATTTAATGTGAGATATAGCTCCCTGGCGCGAATACTTTGTACTCGTGAATATTCCTGACTTCAACTATCGATTATATTGGACAATGCAGCTTCCATAATCGGACTTCCTCTGGTCGCATATTAATTCTAAAAAATATTTATCGGTTGAGTTCCATCTATGCTGTCCAAGATATTTTCTCACCGAAAATACACAATCGTGCATATATTTAGCTGACATTTTTCTCATTTTTATTTCCCAAACTTATATTAACTTTTGAATCCTGGAATTTTTAAATTATAATGCAATAGTTATACAACAAAGTTATAAATTAGGTAAAATATTAGTATGTTTAAACGATTTTATAAAATAAAAATAAAAATAATATTTAGTGCATATGTTAACAAACTAATAAAATGTTTAATAAAATGTTTATATTCAAGTAATTTTATCTAAGTTTTTTTTATTAATACCGGACATTATTACGCTACGCGCTATTATTTATTTTCTGGTAATATATATTATATATTTTTTAATTAAATATAAAATTTAGATTAATATTCTATTAATTTGTGTGTGTATTTTGCAATTATGTATATGTCTACATCGTACTATGAGTAGGTGTTGTATGAAGAAAATTATTTAATCATACATCTTCGATATTTAATTGATCAAAATATTCTGAAGAAAGTACAGAATAAAATATTTTCACATAATTTATAGTCTTCTTATCTATCATACATATGTGAAAGATATACAAACTGTATCAAAATGTATGATTTTTATGCTGATAGTTATCAGCATGTGAGGAGCAAAATGATGAGACTAATCGGTAACCCGAATGGCAAAAGAATGGCAAAAATTAAATCTTTTATACAGTTTTTTAAAAATTATAAGAGTTTTATAAGGAGAAATAAAGATTTTTACATAGACTAAAAAATTCATATAATATTATTTAACTAAAGTAATATTATTAAGCTGAAATGCATTACTATTAGTATATTGATGACAATATTTTTATTTAAATTAAATTTCTGATCTGGAAGATTTACTACAGTGTATAATACAAGTTGCAAATTGAAAACTAATTTCACAAATTATAAAACAATAATAAAATTTTTTTTTCAATATTCGAATATTAAAACTGGAAAAATCGTGTTTGATCTTAAAAGTTATTTCATTTTTATAAACTTTATAAATTGACTTTAGAAATATTGTTTTACAATGTTACAATTTATCAATAATGTTTGTAATATTAATATAATAGAAATTTGATTAAAATTGAACACATTAAAACATACAAATTGTATTATCGATATAATAATGATTGGTAAAATTATAAATACTTAAATTTATAAATACTTAAATTATTATCTTGTGGCGTTTTTTGTGAGCATTGAATTTTTGGTGAGCCAATGTATAATGAGATTAAAAGAATATGTATTAAGCTGGCTATTTTTAAATCATGACATTTCTTAATTGGTTTGATTTATAGATTTGACTTTGAGACGCTCTTAGCCTTGAGATTGAAAACAGGTGCCAGTAGCTTTAATAGAACGTGCTAAAAATTCGTGTAGGCTTTCCTAGATCGTTGCCATTCACAAAATTATCTTAACCGTCATTTGGATGAGTAAAAAAATATTATAATATATTAAGTATTGAAATATTTCAATTATTTTTATTTGATTTAATTATACTTTTTTCTTTGAATAGAATAAAGTTAAATTATAATGATTGGATAAGCAAAGACTACACGTACGTATTCATATTGACATTGAGGTGAGTTTTTATATGGAAAAAATGTATGATTATGACGCACGTGCCATAGTTCCACGTTACGGCACTCTCGACAGAAACAGGCCACGGTTCTGGTTTCATTTATCGGATCTCTGACGTGTCAAATCATTCTCGGATGATCTCGGATGGCAAACCTTGCATTCGATAGATACAAAGTTAATCAAGAAATTTCTGCACGCAATATTTATTGGAGTTTTACAAAATCCACATTTTCATCATGTAAAATAAAAATTTAATTATTTAATTATTTAGAAATTGTTAAAAGAGCATGATAAATAGAAGAAAATTGTAAAATCGTATGCAATTCTAGTTTCTGGTCTTAGCATGGAATAGGAAATTGTTATGCAAGATTTGTACCTAAAGTTTTGTCTTGCGCATGCTACTTGCATACGCAATGTGCGGAGATGTATTCCTTAACATCTCTTTCCTTTCACGCCTCAAGGTTTTACTCGCCCGATTATCATACACGAGACACTTCTCGAGAAAATCTTAACTATCGTAACGTGATCGTGAAGTATATTTTCTGCCAGAAGAAAAAAATTGTCTTTTTAGCTTCTGCACTTTATACAGAATAGATCAAAATATGTACAATTGGCAAAAGAATAAATTTATTATTAGAAAATAAATGAAAAGTGTAGAATAACATTTTTTTTTACAAGCATTATATAGAAATTATGTAGACTTTCATTATATATTATCCAGGTTTTTATTCCACTTCCTTTAAAAATAGTACGTCATAAGACAGCCTTCTATTAAAAGCGGCCCGTGTCAGTGCGTTACACGATATAATCAATAACGTTGCATAGTTGCAAATTACACCTACGCTTTCCCATTTTAATTTTTTCCTGTTTTGATCCTTTGTCTTCATAGCCATTTATAACATAAACATAAATGATATTTTTTTTTTTCAATTTTTTAGTTATTTTATTAAATAATGTGTTTAATTTTCCGCATGTAAAATGTTTACTTGGATGAAATTCGAGTGACAAATTGGTGCAACTGTGAAAGAACTTGAAGAAGCTGTATCTTAACAAGAAGATAGATAAATACAAATGTTATGAAGCTCATAAATCTTCTAAATTCTCATATCATTAGTCATCACTCTACTGGAGGATATTTGAAAGGAAAGAAAGTTGTTCAACTTTCACGAAATATACTAAGGACAGAGTATACAAAGAGCGGAGAAGTCAAGACGATGATTTATTTTATCATTCATTTTATTCTTCGTCGTGGATTTCCATGAAGAACATTATTTATGCATATTAACTGGTTTATTGAGTATTAAATTTGCTTGAATCATTGACATTTTATGAATCAACGCATCAATTTTATATTATATTAACAAAATTGTATATAAAATTGCTGAGAAAGTAAACTAATGAAATAAATTACATATTAAAAGATTTTTAGTAACGTAAAATATATTTATCTTTTGAAATTTAAGATAAATTGCTGTGCTTGTAGAAATACAAGTTCACGTGCAATTGAATAGAATAAGTATACTTTTTTTTCGTAAATTGATTTATTAGCGCGAAAAAAATATTTAAACGCGAAAAATATATTAGAAAGAAATTATACATTTTTAAATTTTATTCATAATTTAATTGATATAATTGATATAAGATTATTTTTTTAAAAATGTGCATACTAATTTTGAAATTAGAGTTAATATGCGAAACTAAATATAAGCATTGTCATACAATAAAAAAAAATATATATATATATATATATATATATATATATATATATATGTCGATTTTTCCAATATCACACATTGAATAATTTCAAAATCAATTGTTTCGATATAACTATTATTTACATCTATTTCATGTATCGTTCAGAATTTCATGCTGGATTGTAATTTGATTGTACATTTATTACACAAAACAATTTTCACACTTTGATTTCGAAATTGTTTTACATAGTTTTAGTTTGTATCTGATCACTATATTTGCACGGAATATTTATAATCTCTCCTCCACTGTGGATATATCTGTATGCAATAAAAAGAAGCGCGATCAATACATTTATAACGTTCTCTATGTGAGTGTATCACATAGAAGGCAAATACTTTAACGTGATACACTTTACGTTTAATATCGCAACATCATTGAATTTATCGAATGATACACGTATTTGCATCATAATTATGCTTTTGTGTGGAAAATGAATAATTCAACTCATGCTCGATTTTAATAATTATTATTATTTAACGAATAATCAATAATTGTATATTATTTATGCCATTAAACTATAAATGCATATTATATTACCTATTTTGAGTGGAATATATTATTTTATGCAAACGAATAATTCTATAGTAGAATTCCGTAAAGTTTAAATTAACGCGGAAATGATATTACATATGTGAACATTTTTTTCATTTTGAAGGTAATTCTTAAAAATAAGCGGGAAAAGAAAATTATTAAATAAATTTTTTTTTTTTTACCGATACCTAGTACTTCTTAATCCTTAATGCTAAGATTTTTCCGAACTTATAATTCGTGTATTAGAATGTTATATACACAAATTTCTTAAATTATTAAATTGTTATAATCATCATATGGAAAAGAGAGCGAATTACGATGCGTGTTAGAATCGTGTTTCCCATCTCGTGTTCCCCCTCCCTCCCCATCGTGCCAATTAAAAGGCAGTGCGTTATGCGTGCAGAGAAACGCGTCGCCGGGGGGGGAAGGGAGGGAGGGGGGTTAAATTAAATCTCTGCAAAACGTTACAACGCCGCGGACTAATTTGGTCGATCAAATGCTGTATAGCACGGCATTAGGCGGTGTCATATTGTTCACTTGACACGATCACGCCTCTCGGTCGTCACTCGCTTGATGAAAGACACGATAGACGACGACGCTCGCACGACACGACGTTGGAAAACGACGAATAAAATCGGCGTCGTTGCACAGAAATGCGTGCGAACATGCCTTTTTGCCGCTTGTACATCGGTAAGCCTATTACCTATTACTGAGCAAACAGTCTCGCTAACCCGATTGCGTTGAGAGCGTTTACTTTCGCACGTTTTACCCATTAGTCGGTTATTGTGCCGATAACCGATGACCGCACGCTATCGCATGGGGACTCGATTACTTTCATCGGACCATATTATTCTAATCGAGTGTGATCCCAGATGCTATCGCTTTCACATCAGAGAAGTGTCGTCTCGTCAAAAAAAAAAAAAAAACCTGGGATGCAGCTACTCGTGCGTGATATAATGCCAGTCTGTTCCCTCGATGGTCCTTCACGGGAGACACGTGACATGCGATTTAAAACCTACCGATGTCCTTGATAGACGACTGCCCTTTATCGTACTTTTGTTAATCTCCCTTTGTGATGCTACGGTGCGCGCTTTCGATTTAAATCTGCAATGATAATAACTTTATTAAAGACTCGGGAATTATTTTTGTAATATTATTATTGCTTTTTAAATAAATGCTTTATGCTTGTTGATTCAATATTAAAACATTTTTTTCTTCGAAGGATGTAGGGATATGTAAAATATATTATTTCATAATGTTGTGTATGTCATATTTTATTTGATGATATTATTTTATTGTTATACCACAATTTTTTAAATAAAATATAATTATCTTTAAAATAATAGTGAATCCCTGCATTAGGTACACAGGATTGGATTTGTATGATTTTATATTCAACAATTTTCATTTAGTTACATACAGAATTGGATAATTTTTTTATCTATACATTGAAAATTTGTATAATCCTTGCAAATTTCTGTTTTTTTTTTTTTTTTTTTTTTTTCAATTTGACTTGTTCCAATTACTTTGTCATACATTCTGTCTCTCTTATTTTTATTTCGATTGCCGATGAAGGCTTACACGATTGCGATATGCTATCGTCGAAGTGAAAGTAAAGTTTTATGAACAAATCATACTCTTTACAGAAGATGCGTTTATCTGGCCTTGATCCTAAAATAATAGATATCACCACGTTTTGAAAATTATTTTAACTTACTTTGTATATTTGCAGATCGATGATTGATAATTATGTACGATCATTTTTTACAATTTCTGTACAACAACAAAAAATAACTTCAAACTTTATTTGAGATTTACAATCCGATAATTCGTATTTATATTTACTCGTATTTATATTTACGTGTACGAATATGGCGCATCCTGCTCTCTGACTAAAAATTTAAATAGAACGAATCCAAAATATATATACGCCTTCTTTAATAACTATTCCCATGTCATATCCAGAAGAAGTTATTTATGAGAATACGAATGTAGTGGACGCATTTAGATGTTCTTGCCGATATTCATTATCTGGAGCACCGTATAAAGTTAGATCAATGCCCTCGTATTTCAAATGTGATAAAGGGGGTGGCAATTTTTCTAAACGATCATTAAAGCTGTATCTCCCTCACCCTGCATACACCCACACATTTATACAGATACACATACTTGCACGAACACAAAATGTGTATTCAATATACATATAATGTGTATTCAATATACACGAGATCTATAATATTATTTAATAATGAAGCGTTCAATAATGACATATATTTATTGATCGTTTCTCGATTTTTTTTATAAGTATATTCAGATGAGAATATAATTGAATAAGTTTGCGAAAATTATATTTACACACACACACACACACCCACACACACACACACACACACACGTGTGTGTGTGTGTGTGTGTGTGTGTGTATATATATATATATATATATATTAATAATAATACGTAATATATTTTATTTATAATTAATTATTTATAATTTAATTTATAATTATTTATTTATAATTAATAATATATACGTAATATATAATATATATATATTATATATTACGTATATATTATTTATCATATTTATACATATGTTATACGTATATTTAATTATATATATATATAATAAATTATTATAATAAAAATTATAATTATATATATATATATATATATATATATATATATATATATAATTTTTATATAACATACACACAAACACACGAGTTTATTACACATGTTTCGCATTGCGATTTTGAATTATCTGCTCGATTCACAAATTAACTCGATGAAGTCCTAATTACATTTGACAGTAACGCGTAACACCCGCACAACTGCACTGGATGGATCTGAACATTCATCGCAATTTCAGAATATATATATATGCATGTCAGTCTGATGTATGATGTCATTCATGGAATACTATCTATCTATATATATATATATACTATCTATATAGAATACGACCAGTTACGCAAAACATATGTGAATGATACTACGAATACCGAGTGCGTTTGAGAGAATTAAAAATTTTTTGTATTAATATATTTTTCTCAGCTTTAAATTCTTTGATATGTTCAAAGATGATTTTTTTCTTGACGTTTTAAAGTAACGATCTCTGTATTATATATTTAATAAATAAAATACAAAATTTAGAAAAATATATATTTCAATTCTGTTTATACTTTAAAATGAATTTTTAATGTTTAATGTATTTGAAAATCTATAAAAAAATCTTTAATGCTAAAATTATATATTATTACAAGTAACAATTTAATTCAATCTTTAGTACAAAAAAAATGTACTTAAAAACTTGTAAAAATTTTTATTACTAAAAGAAAATGAATGGCATTGGTATATTCTGCTGATAGTGATATCCTTTAGCAGTTAGTGTTAAAAGCTTCTGCAAGAAGATAATTAAGCTAATCATTGATCAATGGCAGTCCGCGAACTCTTCAGAACGAAAACTCATACAAATACATACATATAATTCGATACAACGGCGACTTTTAGTCTGTATTTTTGTACGATAAAAAAGAGTAATAGAAAAATGTGTGAAATTATAATAACGTGTTTGTTTATTTGATAATTATTTATAATAAGAAGATCAGATAATTTGGAAGATAGTATAGTTACGGTACGAAAGGTCAGAAAACACGAGTCTTAACAGGTTTTTAATCGACTACTTTGATTGTATTTCTGAGCGGTACAAGAATCTGAAATGTCACGGTACGTCTGTTCAGATGACATAATATCGACCAATTAACCTTGGACAAAGTCGGATGGTATGAAGCGAAGAGTACGAGGTTAGAGGGAAATCCGTCGATGACGAAGGGGGAGAAATGTAGAGTACGAACGAGAAAGGCCTTCTTAAGGCCTTCGTGTGTCTCCGTTCCCGATCCGTCGACCAGCTCTTAGGGGTGCCGCCAATTCGAAGGGTAGATCCGCGGTTGGTATTAGGGGAGACCTGATATAAAGGAGGGTTCCGATATAAAGGATTCTTTGGGAACGGGTCTCAAGATTCGATCACAGGGCTTTGTCAAGCTGACGACTCGACGCAACGGTTACCAGACAGTGGCCGGACATTTTCTCACACACACACACACACACACACACACACACACACAAGGTCTTAACGATCCATCCGAAAGATCCTGGGCGAGTCCTTTGAGAATCCGCTGACGGCTTTGCCTTGACTGATTATGCTGTCGATGTGAATCCTTATCAGAAGATAATTGAGACTAAAGTCTTTTCTTATGGACATCGCAACTGTTGTTGATCCTATTTTAAGATTTCCTCACTAACATGACTAATTGACTTTATTTAATTATCTGAAATTTTAACAATATGCGTGCAAAAGTGACATGTAATCTTATCAGCATCATTAACATATATATATATATATATATATATATACATATTAATTTCTTTAAACTTCTTCTGATTTAATACTTTTTTATCATCTTTTTTTATTCCTTTGAAAGCACTTGTTTATAATTGCACATATTATATGAATTAAAACTCATTTTGAATTAAACAAATATCAAGAAAAATAAAAAATATTTTATTGATTTTTTTTGATAAACAATTATATCAAAAATAATAAAATTAAAACATAATCTTTTAATTTTTAATATTCTTTAATATTTCGTTTGTATAAAAATAACAAATTATTAAATTTTATCAAATATACATTTCTTATATACGCACTTATTAATTTCTCTTGTCTGTCTTATTTTTATAATTGACATATACTACCAATATTTCACATCAAAACATTAATATTTTTTTTTTTTTTACATCAGTATCAAATGCGATTACGAATCTTGCTACGAGTTTTTATTTTCCATCTTACAAAAGTTAGCATTGGGTAACCCTATTATTTATCCGTTATGGATACTTTTTTTTTACCTTCGTGGGAAAACCCTTCGTTAATACCGCTTGAATTCTAATTATAGAAAATAAATTTTTATTTTTTCGCTATTACAGAAGCGTGAAAGATCGCCGGGAAAAAGAATGGATCGGCTTCGACGAAGCTTCCGAGACAGCTTTCGTCGGCGAAAAGATCCTCATGTGCCCGAGTCTAGCAAACCTCATCAATGGCAAGCGGATGAAAGTGCAGTGCGTTCAGCTACGTGCGCTTTTAACGTCAAGGTATGCATAAAAATTTAATATCCATTGTGTAGGAGCAGATGAAAAATTCTTAACATGATAGAATTAGATTAATTAGAAAGCTAAAAGCTTAATTGGCGTTATTTAACCATTGTGATAATTAATATGTATATAACATGTAATATTTATTTTCTGTCTTTGCAAAGTTATAAATCGTTAATTAACTTAATATCGTCGGAAATTTATTGTTTGCATGGAAATAATTAATGATGCTTAAAATAATCGATTCGGTTTATTATAAATAGAGCTCCTATAATTTTACATAGTTTATATTAAGTTTATATTAACTATACTAATGTTAGAAATTTTTATCCTCTCAAGCAATAAGAAAATAAATTTCTTACAAAGACTATTAGTTTTCTTATTTCTATATTTTCTCTTTCAAAGTTCATTAGTCTGTTTTGATCCTTAATAGATGAATAATTAAATTTATTTTTGCAGTACCTGGGATGTGTAGAGGTGTTTGAATCAAGGGGTATGCAGGTTTGTGAGGAGGCTCTTAAAGTTCTTCGGGTAAGTATTTTATGTAAAATATTTTGTGAAATTAATAGTTTCTCTATAGACTAATTAAAAACATTAATTTCTACATTTAATAATTTGCTTTTCGTATGTATGGTATCCTATTTTAAATGATAAATATCTCGAAAGATATGCAAGATACTAAAATGTTTCAGACAAAAATTGTAGTGATGTCGAGGAGCCTACACGATTATAATATTAATTCATTCGCAGATGACACTATATAATCGAGATCTTTTTATAATTATTATTTTTTTAATGGAATCATACATTTTGTTAAATAGCATGATTTCATTTCAGCACTTTTACATCCTATTCTGGATATAAAAGTATTTAGGTATATTTGTATCAAAATAATTTACGAGGTATTTTATTGTGACATAGTTTGATATAAAGTATAAAATATCTTGTGAAATATTCATTTTCTAATAAATATATTTTTATATTTAAATATATTAAATTAAATATTTAATTAAATATTTTTATATTTAAATGTAAAAATATTAAAGTAGAGATATTTTATATCAAAATATGTTCGAATAAAGTATAAAATATCTCCTACACTATTGACTTTCTGCCTGTATCTTATTACTTCAATAGTCAAAATAATTAGAGAAATCCTGTTATGTAACAAAAAATATATGATTACGTTTTGAAAAAAATAGTGAACATAAAAGATACGGTGATTCCATCTGCAAATAAATCAATGTTGTATCCTCCTCGAGGTTCTACAACTTTTGTCTGAAATATTTTACTATATTTTCTATATTTTTTGAGATATTTGATTACATCAAATTTAAAATGAGTCACTCTATGTCATATATTTCATTTATCTATTAATTTTTATAAGCATAAATAATTTCACAAGAATAATATTATATATATATTATTTCTTCTATAAAGTGTTTTTCATTTCAAATATTCAAGAAGCTCTATAGAAAGTTTCATAAGGTTTGCGAAAGGCAGGCGAGCTACATTCTCCGAGTCTTTCGCCTCGGACTATATTTAGCACGGCTTACATATAGAGTCGACATTGACACCGAGGCGATCTGAAAATAAATTGGTGTTAAGGTCAGAGGGCACTTCGGACAACCGAGTAAATCGTGACTAAATTTTTAGAATTCAAGACGAAGACCAGTGCGAGCTGTACTTCATGTATCCGGCGACGGACTGCGCGTTGTCGAGGACGAAACAAAGGGACTAATTGTTGATCAAACGATCGAAAAGGTTTCGTTCTGTGCGCCGGATAGAAACCATGAGAAAGGATTTAGTTACATATGTAGGGATGGAACGACGAGACGGTGGATGTGCCACGGATTTTTAGCGTTAAAAGAATCGGTAAGTCAGGCACCTTTTTATCTCCCATTTGAATGAAAAATCATCCTATACAGGAGGATGCTTTACTCTGTCGATAAAGGGTAAATTATCAATGCATTACTGCGATATAAGCAACATCAAGTGTGATATATATACTGATAAATCTATCAAATCTATCTTGAAATGAAATTATTATGGTATTCTATGTAATTACAAATTTTTATAAAAAAGTACTATACATTTATTATATTATTATATATAATTTATTTATTATATATAATTATATTGCTGTGGAAATTGCGTATATTTTCCCGTTTATTTTCATGCATAGAAATGGTTTTGAAAATATGATATTTAAAAGATTCTTATAAGTAGTAATGGCATTCTCTCAAAATGTTTTTTTTATCATCAAGGGAGAAAGATTAAGTCATGCAGTGGGTTGTGCCTTTGCTGCCTGTTTGGAAAGAAAGCAACGACGAGACAAGGAATGTGGAGTTACAATGACTTTCGATTCGAAAACTTCCACCTTTACGAGAAGCGGAAGCTTCAGGCAACCGAATCTCGCGGAACGATTGCAAGAAGCGCGCGATCGTGCAGCAGGTGAGTCGCATATTACTATTTACAAGTATCTATTCTTACTATTAGAATCTAGAATGATTGATAGAAATAATGTAATAAATGGAATATTTATGAGAAGCTGTGTTATTTCGAAGAACTTTGACAATCTATTCGTAGGTGATTGAAAAATTAAATTTGTTAATTTAAAAATAATTAAAACAAAACATGTTTTTTTAATGCTGTTGATTATATAGTAATATATCTTTATTTATATTTTACTCATATATTATGAAATATTTACTATTTTCAGAAATGCCTCCGATTAGACAGGTGTATAATCCCTTTGCGATCGAAAGGCCACACGCCACTTTATCTATGCTGGAGCGACAGGGTTCCTTCCGAGGGTTTACGCAGCTAAGTCAAGCATCCCCATTTAAAAGGCAGCTCAGTCTACGAGTCAACGATCTTCCTAGTAATCTTGAACGCACACGTAGTCACAGTCTCGAGCCAACGGATTTGGCACGAATGCCCTCAGCTCATTCCCACATTGTACCTACAAAGCCCCCAGGTAAGTGTTGCTGGCCTTAAATTGTTATTTTGTTTATAATTTAAATTGTCTTTTTACTTATAATTTTATCAAAGCCATTAATATAAGAGAGAGAATAAAAATATATGGTATGGTACGCACAAGTGCATATGCTGTGATTATATGCTACTTATTTAAATCGATCTGATTACTAAATAACAATATACTTCTCTGTGTTACAACAGAATTCGAAGGATATGACGAAGGTCATTACTCCTTATTCTGTTAATCTTTATTGTTGCTTGCACTTCAATGTATCCTTAATATCATGCTCGTTTTCACACACACACACACACACACACACACACACACACACACACACACACACACACACACACACACACACACACACACACACACACACACACACACACACATGGTTCTTTGTATAATTTACGTGATTCACGACACTGCGAGCGTGTAGCTAGAATCCTGGTAATTTTAATCTGTCCCATGTATATATTTCATGCTTAAAAATAAACATACATCGTGTATTTATCGTTCTATATACTCTTCTATATCATCATCTCGATATATATTTATACATTTTCTAGCATGCCTTTCGTAGAATGCGTCCCAACACAATGTTGTAAAGTTTGGGCTGTCTTGAATATAATATTAAATGTAATGTCTTTGTTTTTTCGTAGTGAGTCCAATACCAGAAATATTTCCTGGTGGCCATGACAGCGTCTCTGCGATGTGTCAACAGCTTTCCCAAGGGCTTTCTCTGCTTTCGAGCAGCGACGATTTCGGACCAATACCGTCGTCTACCACGAGCTCCGTTGCCAAGCAACTCTTTACCAGCATCACTACTAACTCTCCCCCAGGTACGACATTTTAGCAAAGTTGTGCAAAGTATTATATTTGTAACGATGTTGTTTGTTTCATTCTTTATTTCAACAATCATATAAATGCGCTTGAAAAATTATACGCGTGGTAATTTTGACAAATCAATTTGTCTTTTCAGTAACGAGTAGTAGCTCGTTGGACGAGATGAAATTGCAGAACGGTCCCAATATCAATAACAACGATAACAACGACAAGAATGAAGAGCTCAAAAATCTGAATCATGTCGGGTCCAGTTGGCAAGAGTCTGCAGCATCCCCTGTTCTTGCATCGAATCACAGGATTACGCCTCTCCTTAAAACGAGCAACTTGAGTCCTGTTCTTCCAAGGACGAACGCACCTACTCCGGTCGTGATGAGCACACCGGCACCTGTTTCCTCTAGTGTGGGTGCTTTCGGCACTCCGCCGTCGGCAGCAAGTCCTGCCTTCAGCACGGCTTCTACGTCCTCTTTAGGAAATATGTCTACATCGGCCGTAAATAGATCGCCGATCCCAATAAATTCCGCGATGACTCCGAAAACAAGTTCTCCCAGTACTAGCACAGCATCCGTTTCTCCAGCATTACCAATTTCGTCTGATGTCACTCAAGTTTCATCGGCAACTGGTATCCCGACAGCTCTGGTAAGTTAAACATTTATATTTATACGTAATCTTGGCAAAAATTTTTAAATTTATAAAATTTATATTAGCGAAGATAGCAGAGATTAAATAGAAATCACATTTTGCTATTTTGATGTACATATATTTTTTGCATATTGTACTTTTCTAAATTATTGATTTATATTTAATGTCTGAAATAATATATATTTTTTAAATGTATATATATGTATATGTATATTTTTTAAAATTTGTAAGCAGCTTTTATAATATATTGTGTATATAATATATTGTTACATTTCTTGAAAAAATATTTTTCTCGTATTGAAAACATGTTTCCTTCATGTTGGAAACAGCTTCATGTTTATTTTTAAAACATATATTCAATTTTTATGTATGACGTATCTCTCTTGACCTCTCTCAGTTTTTTTTATCGCAATCAGAACAGATAGAACAGATTTCTCACTTGTTACATTATAATGCAAATTATGAAACAGCCTTTCGCTCTTTCCATCCGACAGGTGCAGCCGCTTCCCACAGCAGCTGGTTTGCCGAAACCAGAGCAATGGTTGGGTAGCATAACCGGCACTGTGCCGTCACCGGTTTCGCAGCAGATGCCGGTTAGTCCCCGTCGAGCGCCTCCTCTTCACGCGAGAGCGCATTCGCTTGGCTCGGCCGCGATGAGCCAGAACTCCAAAGGAGGACCCACCGATCCTTTCGATGTCGAATGGGCGGAGATCGCAGCCAGAAATCTACGGCAGTCGGGCACGACGAATCCGTTTATCATGCCGAACGCGGCCCAGGCGTTTCAAGTGCAGTTGTAGCGTCAGGAGTTTATCAATAGCGTCGCCAAGTATTTCCATTCGAACACATAGCGGCCGCACGCTCGCTCGCGTTCCGACTCTGCACACGATCGAAAGTACTACACGTAAGCCGCGTGTCCTCGACCCAATCAACGCAAACGCACTCGTCGTGTTTCCGCGAATGGGTGGTATGGCATGGCAAGTTTACTGCGGGACCCTTCGAGAAGTTGGACCGAAGAAGCGCGATGATTCTTCTTCTTCTTCTTATCGAATCGGCGCACGCTAGCATAACGACGTTGGTGTAGTAACGATGCGAAAATTGAATCGGCACAAGAAAAAAATATATCAGCGTAAAATACTTGATAGATAGATAAGTATGTACGCGCACAGCCTTAATGCGACCTCAGTTAGAAGTAAAAGTAAAACACGCATATAAGCAGATGCCTGGGTGTTGTGAGACGTGACACGAGGACACGAAGTTTCACGTATCAATAATAACAGGCTACTGGCTAGTCTCGTCAGCCGATTAAATAGAAGCAATAGACGCTGCGAGAACGACTACGCGCATAAGCGTAGTAAGTTCCCGACGGTACGAATAATATCTTACATTTTAAATGTCTATCATGCGATATCGTAATTGGATATCCTAATTATCTCGTGAATAGAATTAGGCTCGAACCGAGCGATTATCGTCGTTCTGCATGAAAAACGAAAATTGTACGCACTCAAGATTACGCTGCACTTTTACTGTTTTCTTTTTTTTTTTTTCAAAAGAAAGAAAAAAAGATATATGGGGTAATTGCTACTTTCGTGATTGTATCGCGACTGGAGTCACGGAGGTGAAGTAATTGTACCTTCCGTTAGGAAAAAAAGGACTTGCATCTCCGGCAGGTTCGCCCGGCTCAGCCAAGCGCGAATAGACACGTTTTGCCAAACGTAAACGTGATTATTACGCACAAGGGGGTTAACATCCGTGGGAGACTGTGATATTGACGTGAAGTGGCCAGTACTTAAGCGAGGGTCAAACGAAGTGAGGAAGTTGCTCAAGGTTATCGCGCCGCGTGGTAGCGCGGAATGAGCGATTGTAATGAGTTCGGGGTACCACAGAGACTCTTATCGTCCCGTAGCCGGCAAAAAACACCCGTAGATTACTTAAGTAAAGATTAGATGTAAAAGACTAGCGGAGATGTGTCTTACACTGTCGTCGTCTATTATACACACGATCGTGTCGCATTTATCATGAGGACCGAGGAACGGGATCGAGTCAGCATGTATAAAAAAATTCTCACGCGAGGATAACGCTCGCGGAAATGAGCTTCTCGAGAGAGTCTAGACGGTGCTTCCGCCCTGTAATAATAGTTGCGAAAAAATCGCACGTCGAGCGGATCCTCGAGCGTGAGTTTATTTCTACGATCTGATCGCGCTAAATTTTATATATATATATATATATATATATATATATATATATATATGTATATATATATGTGTGTGTGTGTGTGTGTGTGTGTGTAGCGAGCGAGAGAAGGAGTTTCCTCAGTCCCGTCTAGTAATTGATAGTATTTCGTGAGATATCAGTATTGCGCCTCGCAGCTTTCTGTCTTTCAAGTTAATCGCTGCACTTTCGGTTTTTCGAAACGGATCGAGGGTAAACGTCGAGGAAGGCCAAGAGAAATATCACATGAGAGATATAAACTGAGGCGTGTGTGTATGCATTGTACATAGACTAGTTATTTAAAATGTAACACGGCAGGAAAGTATCAAGGAATTGCAAAGAGCGTGTCATTCATTATGCCGGCGACTCAGCAATGAGACGAGGGGAATTTTTTTTCTGAAAATTCAATCGAAGCGTACTAATATTTTATAATCTTGTAAATGATCTGGGGGATAATGATGCAACGACTCTGCATCATACAAGAGAGATCTGTAGTTTATGTGTAAATTATAAATTATGAAAACGTTATAAATTGTAAATTATAAATTATGTACATTGTACGTTTGGTGATTGTAATTTTTGCATTGTTTTTAAAAGTAGTAAAAAGTCATGCGTAAACGTGCGGCGCGCGCATTCATTTTAACGAATAAATACGTAAATGTAAAACATATATGTAAACATCTCTGCAATATGCTACAAATTTATTTACTACAATACTATTTGATCGCGCGATTGTTGAATCGCGTTAAATAACAGCGTCATTTACTTTATTTGCTCGCGTTAAATATCGAAGCATATATTATTTTTTCAGGCGAGAAGTATTATTGCTTCGATTGTAACTGAATTGTAAAAAATTGTCATTGGCAATTGTGAGGTGAGTCATACGATTTCTGTAATAGAGAAAAGTGCCGTCATTGTTGCGAGTTGTTCGGCAAAAATGGACTTGGTTTTTCGAGCCACCTTCCGTCCGTCCCGAAAATCAAAAGGTAACAAGGAGGAACAAAGTTAAGCGAAGAAAGTTAAACGAATATTGTAAAGCAGCACAAGGAGCGATCGCTTAGGTACTTATTGTGGTACTTATGAAAACGTCGTTTAATCAATGTACTTAAATATTAACACACGTAGATCGTTGTTAGCGAGATCGTTGCTAATCGACACACGTTGTCGACGTTCTTCTTTATCGTCTTTTTAACTTTTTTCGTTTCTTTTTTTATTTTCTTCGGACTGATATTTCTTCCGTTTTTCCGTTTATTTCCCGAGAAGGTGTGGAAAAGAATATGTACATAACGTAGCATAGCGATTTGTTATAACATTATCGTTTACATATTACTTATTGTTTTCCTTTTACATTTCTTAGTCGATGTACACTAATTTTACACGGTTCATTTGACTAGGATCGAGGGGGAGCGATAGCGACGTCTTGATTGATCTCTACGTTTATAACGTTTATAATTTCATTCGGGCATAGGATTTTTCTTCGTAACTTTTGTAACGGATGCTATTCGAGGGATCTCTTCTGTTAGACTTCCTTTTCTCCCGCCCGAGAAGCGTAGGGATTAGTCAAGATGCGTTCCGAGAGAGTCTCGTCTGAAATAGGCGAGTGCATTTAGAGAAGTGGATAACAGTGGCATATATATAGTATATGGTATATATATATATATATATATATATATATATATATATATATATATATATATACATATACTTACACTTAACACATAACACACGTACGCACGCGCGCGCGTACTTAAAGACAAGGAAAGGGCGAGAGGATGAAAAAAGAGAAGGAGAAAAGGATTAGGCATAAGAAGGTGAGAAGAAAGGTGAGTGTGAGTGAGTGAATGAGTGAGTGAGTGAGTGAGTGAGTGAGTGAGTGAGTGAATGAGTGAGTGAGTGAGTGAATGAGTGAGTGAGTGAGTGAGTGAAATGAGTGAGTGAGTGAGTGAATGAGTGAGTGAGTGAGTGAGTGAGTGAGCGAGCGAGTGAGTGAGTGAGTGAGTGAGAGGGGAGGGGGGAGGAAGGGAGACAAGAATATAGGTGAATAGGTGCACCGCGTGCCAAATTCAAAAGTGCAACCGCGTTGCCTGCCAGTTGGACGGTACATCGCGCATGTTACGTGGTTGTGTTGTATATAGTATCGTGGATCGATTCCTGGATCAACATGCTACTTAATACGTGTATATTTCGTAAAGGTATCCTTGTTCATTTTACATTGTATCTGCCACTGTAAAAAATACGGTTTATTATATAATATCTGTTGTGATTACGAACTTGTTATGTCTTCTATTTCTTTCATAAAATACTCCAAAATATACCAATCCTTCTCAAGGTGTCCTTTCTTTTTACATTGATCGTATATTACATAGAAAAGAGGCAATTTTTCTCTTCCCAATTATGTAGCTTTTAATATTCCCAAATATAGCTTCCCAAATATAGCTTTTAATATTTTATATTGGGAACAATTTATTAAAATACAAAAACAATTTGAAAGATACACATTTGGATAATAAGACATTTTATTGTAATAAATAATATTAATTATTACTAATAACACCTATACAATGCAGTAAAATTTATAAAAATCCAACTAATAGCATGTATCTTAAATATTTATTAAGTTTCTATTAAGATACATCTACATGTATATAAATCATTTATCATTTATCACTTTGAAACATCTTTTTTATGCTAAAGGAAATAAATTATTTAGAAATTAATTTTTTATATAATTTTCAATTTCGCCAAATACATAATTTAAAAATACAGATTATTACATAAATTGACACTTGTACGTTTTGTATAATTAAAATTAATATTTATTTTATAAAAAATAATTTGAATATAATAATATAATGCGTATTCTAGTTTCTTTTTTTAAATAATTCTTTTTTTCTTATTATCTTCCCTTTAACAAAAATGTTATCAAATTTTCAAATATACCTGTAATAATTTTATATTTCTAATAAATTAATAAAAGAGTAAATCAATCAATTAAAAATTTCAATAACTTCTAAATTTTTATAGTTTATAATTTTATAGTAAATTTTTATAGTTTATAATTTTTATAGTAATTTTATAAATAGATCTATTCTTGCATTGCTTGCATTTTTTACACTCGATTTCTCGTTCCTTCTTTTTTTCTTCATCACTCGCAATATACATTTATTTATTTCGTTTCAAATACTGAAAATTTTAAGGAGTGCAAGCAACAAATCTGACAAACCTATAATGTTAGGTTTTAGTAAGTTTTATGATTACATTTATATTTATTAAAAATATATAATGTTAGAGAATAAGTGATGCGAGCAAAGCACGCGTTTGATGTTGATTTAGTGAAATTAATAGAATTATATATACTTAAATCGAAACAGCGAAACACATGATGAATTAAAATTTATACAATTTAATGAATTGTTGTAATCTTATCTGTAATTATAGTTAATCGCAATTTAATATTTGATGTGATTATCTAGTGTTTGATAGAAACTGTTTGGCATAAACTGTAAATGTCGTTTAGTAAATCGCGCTTGGCAAGAAATTCTATCGAAATTAGTTGGCATCCGGTGCTAATGAGTTTTACAACTAATACTCCAAGTTTCAAGTTTGACACCGTTCCAATTACGTTAAATGTTTCCTTATATACAAGGATTGATTAATCTAACTTATAACTTATAACTTTGTATATATTTAAGGTATTACGATTACGTATAATTGCAAAATATTTTTTATAACATTTTTTGTCTGAGAAAGCATATTGGTTAATTAAAATTTTAATATATAAAATATATTGAAATAGTGTTGTAGTTTTGTAAAGTATAATATAGTTTTAATAACTTTTTTAATTAAGGTTTTATAGTAATTTTTTAAATAATTATTTACATTTTGAAGTATTACTAACTCGATATATCTAGAAATTATATATAAATCTCACAAAGTTTTTAAATAATTTTAAAATGTTATGTAAAAATTTTATAAGATATATATACAATTTCTGGATCTAGATCGATTTAATATTTCAAAATGTAAATAATTATTAAAAAAAAACCTATTAAAAACTTAAAGCAATTAAAACTATATTATACTTTAGAAAATTATAAAATTATGTAACAAATATTTTCGCACTATAGTTGATTGCAGGTATATTATATAAGAATATTTATTTTATATATTATATATATCCATGTTTTTATGTTTTACGATATTAATACTTCAAATCATTATAATTTATACTACGCTAGGTAGTAGGTAGTTATAGTTTATTCACATAATGTTACTACTATTAATAACATTAATAACAACAATAAAAAAAAGGACATTCTAATTATTATATTATGCATTTGCGGTCACAGATACCAAATATTTTTCTTTCTCGAAGCGAAAAATCAATCGAGAGGAATTTTATCGCGATGATCGGTGTGACAGGCAAACAGGCTGAAAAAGGTTAATTAATTTCAAATAAAGGGACGCAAGTTTTCTACACGATTCTAAACAACGATCCTCTTTCATCATGTTAGTATCGCGATGACGTCATGACGTGCGGGACAATACGGGACTATACGCCGGGCGCACGACGAAACGTCGCTTACGGGCAATTTGTTTGGCCGGCGCGGCGTGCCGGCGACCGTTAAGCCGATTAACGCAATCGCGCGCGAGGCAGATCGGGATCGATGGCGAGCATCGTCCGTTTCGTATAATACCCGCATTATCTGTCGCTAAGCGCGAGTCGGCCGGCGATTTTACGCCGGATCCCGTCGGCTCCGCCGTTTTACTCGTTTCCGTCCCAACGGCGCGGCTGCTACATATTTTACACCTGTCGCCGGGTATACGTGCGTCCTCTCTCTCTTCTTTTTTTTTTCCTTTTTTTCTTTTTTTTTTTTTTTTCATCCCATCGCGCCCCCAAAAGTTCCGTCAAAAAAAAAGTTCCGTCAATGCAGCCCGAATCCGCGGTGGCGTGGGGACCATGACAGCGCATTACAGACTGAATAGAGTGCTTTTATGCGGTTCGGATTTCGCAGGCACGCGCGCGCTTACGCACGTTGCGGCTGGCTATAAAATGGAAAATGAATGGCCGAGGGAAAACCCTTGGCTGGTTGTTGTTTTTCGCTTCGACGAGGGGCCCCTTTGTTCTTGGATTTTTCCCATTATTGGCCAATCGCTGGTTTTGTCACGCATAAAACATAATTATGATTTTTATCAGGGTTTTCTTTGCTAAGTGTATGGATATGTGAAAATCTTTGGAATGAAGGAAATTAGAGCGATTTCGTTTAAGGATGTTCAACAATCTCAGACAAAAGTTATTTTGAAATCTGAAATTGATGAAATTCCATATTTTTATTAAGTTAAGTTATTGTGCACCGTATACGTTTGTATCGTGTAAAGGATTTAGGAAAGTAAGATAGTATCGATATGATGTTTGACACTACATTTGAATATAAATGTCATTGATAAACATTTGTTGGTAAACAATTGAATAACATTTGTCTTGCTAGCACTTTATACTTTAGTCAAAATAGATTAATAGACGTCTTGACAACAGGTTAGCGAATCGAACTTTTTTTTTTAGAAACATTGCTCGGTATTTTATTTACTCACAAACAAAGTTTCAAAATATTGGCAACGTTGCTTTTTTATAATTTCGTTGATATAAGTGGAAATATGCTGTTATTCTATAAGAACTCGTGCAAAATTAAAAGTTAAATAACTCGTGAACCAGTTGGAGAATCGATTTTAAATTTTAGATATGTGCTCAGATATTTAATAAATGGAAACAATTTATTAAGTTTTCAAAGTATTGTCAATGTTAGAATGTTAGCGCCAGCACTTCCTTAAAGAGTACTTCATCATATAATTTATTCAAGTTTCTTTCTTAATAATGTAGAAAAAGCAGTTAGACGAAGGAAGGAGGAAAATAAAAGCACATAATTTTATATATCGTTATTAAAAGAAATTTGTTAGAGATAAAAATTCATCTGTTAATTAATTTATAATCTAACTTCATTAAATGATTAATGTTTAACGTATGTTCGTTTAGCAAGAAATCTTTTATGTTAATTTTGATTTTATACTATTTTACATATATTCAAGAGAGATTAGTTTACAACAAAAAAATTATTTTGAACCAGACAAGGTTTTTTTTACAGATTTTTGGAAGCTGAAAACGATGTCTCAGGCCAAATTTTTGCAGCATGTCAAGTTTTCAAAATACTTAAAATTTAATAAAAAAAAATGTCTTTTTTGCTATACTTGAAGATTCTTTTATAAAAAAGATTATCAATATCTTGAAATTCTGATCAGAAGTCATGAATGTATCGTTCATCCCCTATAAAATACATTTTTTTTTTAAGTTTATTTTGATATCTTACTTTTTTGCCATGTTGTGAGAAATTTTAATTTTACAGTTTTACTAAGACAGCATAAACTTTTAGCATTCAAAAATCTACAAAAAAAAACACCTTGTTCTTCAAAAAAATATAAAAAAGATATATTTTTTTGTGAACTAATATAACTAAAGTAACTAATATAACTAATATAACTAATATTTGAAGTTAGAGAAATATAGGAAAGCTATCCATGCAAAAAAAATGGAAAATTTGCGTGTAATACGATTCCTTACAGGTTTGAGAATTTTTTCGTGGCTATTTGACATACCAAATCCAATTTTTCTGGCGTGCGTGGACCTGAAATGGGTAGAGGCGAAAAAGGCAAGGTAGACATACCGTCGTTGCAGCGACGGGGTAAACGATGTTGCGTTGTCAACGAAAGGTAGGTAACCATCAGGCGGAAAACCCGGCGGAATCGCATTAACAATAAGTGCATTAAAGTGAGAGTCCTTCGAGCGAGGCTGAAGGGGTTGGGGATAGAGGACGAAAGGGAGGTAGAAAGGATCGGGCGTCTACGCTGAGAAAGTGCGGGACCCAATTATTCAGCCAAATGGGAAGGATACGTTATTTTCCGGACGAGCCGTTTCCCTCCTGCGCATCCTTTTCGTGTCGTGCCTTTCTCTGTCGTATCCTTTTCTATGTTTCCAAAAAAAAAAAAAAACCTTTGAAGTGCGTTATCCGTGGGTTCCGTTAATTGCATAAAATGTCAAAGCGTTTAGGTGGGAGGATACAAGAACCAAATCATCCGGTATAATTATATTGTCGGCTTACTCTTGTCTCATTGCAAACAATGACTTTTTCATATAAACAGTAAGATTTAGAAAAATAGAATTTATAGGAAAATAATTTTTACCCTCTTGATGATTTTTCATATGCAGGAAATATATATATCGATATTAATTAAACGTATTAAAGATTATCTTATGTGCAAATAAATAATTTCAAATTGTTGTATGAACAAATAACATTATGATTAGGACGATGATATGATTATGATTATAATTTCATGTGATTATAACAGCGCGTTAAATTAAACTACTAAGGGAGCTTTTTAATTTGCACGCAATTTTCAATTTAAATATACATAATTAATTATTATAACGGAGACCGAGGGAATTTTATGAAAAATCCGATTATACATGTTCTCTTTGCACATACGTCGTGCATGCCAACGAAAAATGGCTTTCGGTGAAAATACGATCGACGAAACCAAGCTACAGGGACAGTAGCTGCGCATTTCTTTGCTCTCCTTGAAGCTCGAGTCCTCTTATCGAGTTGAATGGGCAGTCGGTACGAGCACAGAGAAACACGGTCTTTGAAAGAAGAAAGAGAGAAATGGAGGAACGGTACAAATTTAACCGCGACTTTCAACAATCTTATATGTAGCACTTTTTGATCTTTTTTCCGAATTTTATTTAAATTACAAATTTAGACTCTTTATATAATTTTTTAAAATATGAAATATATTTTTCCATTTTACTCTTAACGACTCTTATAAAGACTCTTCTTTTATGGATTTTATTTATGAAGCTGCATTTGTGTATTTTGCGACAAAAATATATATATATATATCATGATATAAAATAATTTGTTTTTCAATGCAAAATGCTAACAAATATTTTTAATATTTTTTGTAAATAAGATATTATATTTATGTAAATAATATTACTCTTGTGAAAACTTTTATTAGAATTTAAAGTACAGTTGCAAATTTTTAATCACATTAGAATTAAGAATTATGAATTTTGTTATCAAATTTTATTTTATTTTTGCTAAAATAAATTTAGTATACATTATAACTATTATATACTTCTTTAAATATATATATATATTCTTTTTCAATCAAATATTATACATTATTAAAACCAATTTTGTTAGACTGAATTTTCTATTGTAAAATAATAACATCGTATGGATATTAATCTTTAGAATTATAATTTATTTCTTTTAAAATTTGTAATTCTCTGTATAAATGATACTTTTATCTGTTTAAAATTACATTTTGAAAGATATTTATTTTGATTACAGATGTAATCATAAAACTCTTGTAATGCATTGTACAATTTTATGATAATATTTGATTTTCAAGACATTATGTAGCTATTATTTTTATAAATATGCGGAATGCAATTTTATGAAGTTAAGTATTACAGCATGTAACTTTTATAAAAAAAAAAATCTATATCTTTAAAAATATATTACTTCTGTTTAATATTGGATACCGTTATCTTTCAGTTATCATATACGCCTGCTTTCATTCGCGTTGAATTAATTTGAAACATTATAAAACATTTCGTAGCTGTGAAAAATTGTGCAGACGATTTTTAAAGCTTAAAAAACAAGCTTCAAACCATTATGATTAAATTGTAGATTACAAATTCCTAAGACTAAGTTTGTACCTGAAGTAACACCTCTAACGGTATGAATTTCTAAGGAAGCCAGTAGTGCACGAGAGCTGAGCATTCAAGCAGATGGCTTCCTTGCGAAACGAGCGAATCTCAAAGGATTAAGTAATTAAAGCAGTAATTAAATTCGTTATCCTCCTAATCTCCTTGATAAAATTCATAATTAAATTTGGCGTCTAATCCTGTATAAATTTTAAATATTGAAATAATTATTTTCTTATTTATAAATATTGAGATAACAAAATCGATAAATATAATAATAATAAATTAAATAAATGATTTTATTAATTAATTACAAACCTTCACCTTTGTAATTCTTCAATTGTGTCTTTTTTGATCAATTTTTTTTTCAAGTTCCTTGTTTCGGCTTAAAGCGTAATTATAAAAATTATAAAAGCAAAATGAAATGATATCATATTTCGAAAATAGAAATAAATTATAGAAAGGGATGATTATCGCGATGTAATTATATTTTTCTTTTTTTTTCTTTTTAGTGTGAGTTAATTTTATGCCAAATGTGTTCTACATTCTGCATTTCACTACTTTTACAACAAAAAAAAAAAAAAGAAAAAGATGTTAAAATTCATCCGTTTTTATAACAATTTAAAGATATAGACGAATGCAATTTAAAAATTATATAATTCACAATTATATAATTTCTGAGCTAGATATCCCAAGGCGCGGAGACAATTCGTCCGTCTTTCGATCGGCGAAAGCCGATCCCCGAGACGATGTAACATCTTTACGCTATGCGGAGAAACGCGAAGAAATGGGGGTGGGGGGAGGGGCGGGGAGGGGGCTGGAGGAACGCAGCTATCTGTCGATCTTCCGGATGGACGTTCGACAACGAGTTATACTTTGCGCGAACCACGTGGGAGTCGCAGAGTGTTCCGGAAATCGACAGAGAAGCCACGAGAACTCACCCGGCGTTCCCCAACGAAAGACCGCCATCCACCTTCGTCGTTTTAGCCGGGTTTATCGATGGTAAAATCGCTCGCTTGATTTACGTAGTAAGGATTTCTGTTGAAAAGCCGGAAGAGAGGTGTGTCACCTCAGCCGCAGAGACTGTCGATGTTGCGCGCCGCGCGCGGAAAAATTTCGCCGAAGACGAAAATTAGATCGACAGATTTCTCGCAACGATGTCTCGCTCGGTGTCACGTCTGTGTTGAGAGGTGAAATCACGGCGCAATGTAAATAGAATATGTAACTGTCGAATTGAATCGCGATCCTCGTGACGATCGAAATTCAAAAATTTCCGAACTTACCTACCTCGCTTTTTCACTTTGTGAAAAATGAAAATAGAAATTTGAGATCTGAAATCAAATCGAACAGATCACAAATGTAATATCAATTCAGACAGATCGCAACTGACGATACAACGATGATTTATTTATCGAACGAACGCGCGAAAGATATATTCTGAAAAATTTGAAAGGAGGCTTCTAATCGGCTGGTTTAATTTTTTGAAAATGGATTATTCACGGACGTGGGTTACGTACGAATTTTTTTTTTTTTTGAGAAATAAATTTTTATAAACTCGAGCGTAATATAACGATGTGGTTTTAATAGAATTACAGCAGCATGCACGTAACTGTGTTGCGTTTCAAGCTATGCAAATGTTTACATCTGCATTACTCTTGGTACCCTTCTCTTTAACAGCACGGAACATTGCGGTAGTTACTCAAGTAGATACGCAGTTGGCAAGCAAGTCTCTCATGTGGTTGAGCAAACCGTATTGTCTCGTTCCGTTTCCAAGGCCACGCATGCCGGAGAGCCGTGGTGGCAAAATGGAATTTAATCGACAATAACGTAAAGATATATTACGTGTAATCTCAATTACGCGGAAAATGCAAATTTAATATATATCGGCTGTCGAGCTCTCTCTCTCTCTCTCTCTCTATCTCTCTCTCTCTCTCTCTCTCTCTCTCTCTCTCTCTCTCTCTCTCTCTCTCTCTCTCTCTCTCTGAATGGGATCCTCGCTGGAATCCCCCTAAGATAGTTGGGATTCTCAGAAGGCCACGCCATAACCGAGCCACTTTCAAAAGCAATAATAATAATGTTGCACGTTTTTATAAACGCTGCAACAATGCGTAATCGAAGGTATGTCTCTTTTATCTCGCGATCAGATCAGAACTTATTTAATGCCTTAATGAAATTATTTCGCTTTAATCGCGTTAGGTATTAGTACAATTATCGTTATTAATAATATGCTTACTTCTTCTCATTTTTCGACGCGCGTTTGTATTCATGATATTTCCAATTTTGATCGTTGACCGAAAATTGATTGATTAAAATTTAATAATTTCGATAAATTTGACGTGAACGCGCCGTACCTTCTTATCAATTTCCTGGATTATATTTTCCAGGAAATATGCTCAAATTGAATGCTCCATTGTTTCCCGAGATTGATCACACAGGCTCGCAATTGTGACTCGCAATATGTAAAATCGCTCTCTTTTGTAATTGCACATTGGAAGTATTGGAAAAGCGCCGTTCTTTCTTTCTCAAGTGGAAATTCGTACAACGTTTCGCTCGGTATAACGTATATCGCAATTTGAGCAATGCTTCATTAAATCCACGGGATCTCTCTCGGGAGAGTTGACGGACAGCAGAAGGGGGTTCCTAGAGGGTAGGAAGGGAGGACTTTTCAAAGGGACAGGTCTCGTTAAGGCGACGTAGCATTATAATGCCTCGTGCTTGTCACTAATGCTGACAGGCAGGCGGCTGCTCATCGGCGTATTATATCGCGTTTTCATGACGACATGACGAACGCCATTTAGGACGCCGAAGCCCTTCGAAGCTTAATAAACCGTAAATCGAGCTTCGGATGTGTCCACAACTAAATCAACTGTATGCTGCGAACTTCTTGATAAATGGAAGTAAAGATCATACCAACGACACTCATTTCTAGGGGGAGGGTCGTTTGAAAAATGGGACTAAGTAATGAAAGTAATTTTCTTCAGACTTGCTATTTTTTTCAAATATCTTTTGTGCTTATTGTATTTTCTTTATTGTATCGCTCATTAATAAAATTATCGCAACAAACATGACTCTTTTTTTTTCTGTGTGTTTACGTTAAATTACGTAGTAGAATAACATACATTGTTGTTCACATTGTTGTTCACAAATTTATCAAACTTTTAAACTATCGATATCTTTTTAAATTTCGATATTCTCTGAATTATTTACAAGAAAAATGTATAGCCTTGAACATTTTGTGTTGATTGGTAAATTCTTAATAAAATTGCCGACCTTTCAATCAACTTAATTTTGCAGAACTAATACGTTATTATTAAACAGCTTATCGGACGACAGTGTGCATGTAGAATTTACATTCATCAAAGTGAGATTGTAACTTAGGTATATACAGGCAATACAGGCGGCATTCGGAATATTTCTCACACCACAGAAAGCCTATATATTATATGTACAAGCATGAGATGCACAGGCATCTCAGGCTTGTGTGTAACGCGACCAGCATTGTAAAGTGAAGTTTATCTTAACTCTCTACGACTATGTATTCCCCAACAAGTAATTAGTTAAAATTGGAAATCCGCAACCTGCACAGGCAGATTGCAAATATTTATCAGTAATTAGCTTCAAAGTATTCGTCTGAGGAATTCGCCCGTCCTCCCTGCCATATTGCGTTTCCCTTTCGTAAGAGGTATTTGCAACGTAATTAGCCTTGCGAAGTCTCTCTCTCAATATTGTTCACCCCTGGTAGTATCGTGTTCACATTGGTAGGCAGATCGGACTTATGAAGATGCATATAATTTACTAGAAATCAAATTGCAATAGTGAATAATTAATAATTAAACATTTTATTTGCAACGTAATAATTGTATTTACATTGTATATCGCCAACAGCAGCCAACGGCAGATTAATTTAAGAAAATAGATTAATCTAATTAATTATACACATGTGTATTTTGACAGGTTCGTCAACTCCAATATACCTACATTTTAATAGATTGATTACAACAAAATATAATTATAAAGCATACAAGCAATATCGTAATGACAATGGGTATTGTTATACGTACGCGAGAAAACACGAAAAACATAATTATGAAAAAAAAAAAATCTGTATTAAAATACGATATACAGCAAGAAAGGATATATATCGCGAGTGAAGCTTCAAGTCTCGATTTGCGAAATAAACGAAATCGATCTTGATACACACCAACAAGATGAATGACCGCTAATATGGTCCAAGTTCCCTTTTCGAGGCAACGCGAGAAATTAGCGGCGGGGGGGAAATCCTTTATCCTTACGATTTAGTGGCGAACGTACGAATATGGGCGGACTACGGGGGAGGGGGAGGGGGGTGGCTGCGTTACGAAAGGGACGTTCGGTTCCATGCGAAACCGGCCGGGTAAATTGACTCCGTCGAGTTTCGTGGATCCAATTCCGGCAGAGCGGAATCTTGCTGCCGGCCGATTAGGTTTCACTTCCACCGCGATTCCCTTTACACGTAATTTACCCCCGAGCGACCGGCGTCCGCAAAATATACACCCCCCCCCCCCTCGCCCCGCTCCGGCCGAACAGATTTTTAAGCGCGCCGCGGGCACCGCGTCGTCGTGCATTTTTAGCAGCTTCGGCGATTTCGATACTGTGTGTTAACGCTCAACGGGATGCGGGAAAGAGAGAGAGAGAGAGAGAGAGAGAGAGAGAGAGAGAGAGAGAGAGAGAGAGAGAGAGAGAGTTCACGTATTCGTTATAGTCGAAGATCATGGTGTGCGCTAAAAGTCGGAAAAAGGAAACATCGGAGACATCGTGCCTTAACGTTGAAATGCGACGTTGTAATTAATGTTGATTAATGTAACTTGTCAAGTGTTGCATTTGCTGTAAATATATACGTTGCAATGGTATCGTGATGTTGTACATAAAAAAAAAAAAAAAAAAAAAAAAAAAAAAAAAAAAAACAAGTATATAAGACAAGTAATATTGAAAAATTAAATTATATTTTTACATACGTATTTTTATATACTACAGCGAGTAATATAAATATCTGTAAAATAAAGAGGTAAGTGCCTGCATTTCAAGCATTTTACATTAGATAATGATTTTAACATGAGATTTTCCTAGTTTCGCAATTTAAGAAGCTCGCATCACATACTTCCGCGGAGTTCATTCTTTTCTCGTCTCGGCTTTTTATTGTACAGAATGGCGAGTTTTGCAGAGTGGCGACATTTGTCTTTGAAAAGAAAAATAGATTCTATGCATAAAAATCTTTTTATAAACAGGCAGTTTATATTATTATATTATTGTCAACAATTTGTATAATTTTTATAATTTTTCAAAGAAATCGAGAGTGCACTTGCGATATTGTTAACTAAAATTTTATTATATTCAAGTACAATGATACGTGGATGATAAGGCTCTATATCTTCAGATTTAAAAAGAAAGAACTGTAATAATAACAAGTACCAGTATGATATACATTTATTAAAAAAAAAAATCGCTAACGCCGTCGCTAACGTTGACACAACTGTTTGTTTTTTGTCTGTGTAGGCAATATAAATACTAATTGTAACCATTTCCTTCGTCGTATCATATTTTAAAGAGATATATGAATATTCTTTGATTTTTCAATTCTTCCTTCAAGACAAATGTCACAATAGACAAAGAAATGCGAAAACACAATTCTATAACTGACACTCTTGCGTGATGGTATTTACCTAAAGTTTATTGATAATAGGATTATTCTGGCTTGTATTTGTTTCATTTTTTTTTTCCGTTGTTCATATTACATTCATGATTATAGTCTAGAAAATATTAATGACTGAAAGTTAAAACTAAGAATTAAAAAATGTATTTTTTACAAAAAACTTGTATTTATTAACCTGTTAAAATATAAAGACATAAAATATTAAATTGTATTTTGACAACAATAAATGAGTTTTTTGAATATTCTCAGCATGTCAAATGTTTTAGATGTGCTTCGCAGTAGAATTGTATCAATTGCCGATATGAGAAATGGAGCTTGCATTATAAAAGCGATCTTCGCGATTTTTATGATTGAAACATGATTTGAAATTCGATAACACGGAGGCATTATTCAAGCGCAAAATACTGAAAGATACACGCAAAAGGATGTCAATTGCAAAAGAAAGTCTAACTATCGAAATCGTAAAATAAATATACGGAGAGAATAGTTTTGCTCGCAAATCTAAAAAAATTTGGGCAAATACAGATTTGAAAATGATTTTGTTGGATCATCAAAATTATTATGTAAGACGCTTAAACATGATAATAATACTGCATAAATTTTTAATCTTCTAGCAGTACAATTTGTACATCATATGTAATAATTTTAAAAACATAAAATTAATTTCAAATCTTCATATCTACCTAAATTTTTAAATTTGCCAACAATTGTTCTTTTCGTGTAGTCGAGTAAGTTTTATGGCAAATAATAATTTTTTACGTTATCTTCTGTCGCGCGGAATTTTCTATATTATTGCAAACTGCATCTATATTTTTGCTTGCTTTCATTTGACGATGGTCTCGTCTGTTTTTTCTGTATATATATTTATTATGTTTTCGTTTATATTTATTTAGTATGTTTTAATATGTTTTTCATGACTCTAATTCTGGAAATCTTGTACTTATCCTTCCAAATAGTTTTTAATACACTTCTGTATATTCTCTATTTGAATTATTTTTATGATTACGATGATTTTACGATATTATCTCCTACATTCGTCTTTTGTATTATTAAATAGTTGTGAATATATCTCTATTGCAAAGCAATTTTGCAATTCTTTTATTTGTTCTTGTTGCATGTGGGATGATCTTTTTCAGATTATCATTGTCATTTGGATTTATCCTTTTTGTCCAAAAATTATTTATTTATATATCTATGTACATATACACACTCATTAATTTTAAAAACTTGGAAAGCTCCACTCTAGATTATTCTTATATATTTTTACAATTATACTGATGATATCTTTGTTAAAATCCAGAATTTCTCAACTTTCATTCTCGTTGCTAAGCTATTACGTTCTTTTGTATTTTTCCCTTCCGTTTTCCTCTCTATTTCCACGTCTTTACGATAATTCGATAACAACGATAATTCCGAGCACCCGTCGCGTCTCGTCGCGCGCGTACCCGTGCATACCCGTAGCGTCCTCCTCTTGTAGTTTACGCGGTGCTCGTTTATCTTCGGGTAGTTTACCAGTCTTGAGAAAGTTTCGGCGAGAGGCTCAGGCCGGGGGAGTTCACGCTGTGAACCGCGTAGATAGTTTTGCCGTCCTTTGAACGGCTTGTGTTTGGGTATACGAGGCGCACGCGACGCCTCGAATTCTTAAGTCGCACCCCCGCAATATATTAGGGTGGTGCGTAAGTTCCATAATTGCGACGTTATAATAACAGAGCGACGTTATTGGCGCCTAAGCCACATGTTAAGTCACAAATCTCCGCAAAGTGATGTAAGTGACTTGAGAAAAAAATTAATTGCCTAAATGCGAAATGACGAAATATATTATTGCTTTTAATTTCTTGAGACATGTTAAACGTAAGAGTATATAAACATCGTTTATTTAATTAATTGCGCACGTTAATTAAAATTAATTGCAATTAAAATATTTTTCGCAGTCATCATTTGCAGGACAAACACTTTTCGCTTGTTCTAGAAACAAGTAAAGGGTAATCTCAGGCACGTTTACATCCAATTGCGCCCGAAGGAAAACGTTTCGAGTTTACAACAGATCTCGTAATGAGTTTCGATCTCGAGATCGACGATCGCTCGAATGAAACATTTATCCTCGCCGAGTAATCCCGTCGCATGGATCTCTTCACCGACGGAAGTGACGTACGCGGCTGCTCATGTATACTTCGATATCGACAAATTCCTGACCTAAATATATCCACCATTACTTTCTATTACTTTCAACGAAAAGTGGTGGATTCCACCCCCTCGATATATCACATCCGATCGCACATACTTGTACGCGTGTACGGTACGTAAAGCCGCAAAGTGAAGTCGACTATCTTGAACCAACCGGGGCGCAAACAATCTTTTCATTCTCCGGTATCGCACGACGCAGCTCCCTCGGGAGCTGATTAGAGACAAAGAAGGAAATAAATCGCATGTCCACGATGGCTTTCTCCCTTGCTCCTCCTGCACTAGCGTGTCTTCACCACTTACTATACTCTCGCCTAATGAAGACCGGTTCCTTGCCATTTGTACATTTGTGTTGCATCCCTGTTTGGGATGCAACACAAATGTACAAATGGGGAATTCATTGTTAAACATATGATGTGATATCACTGCTTGGTATCGATATCTATAATTTTTATCATTAACGCAAATTGACAGCAAATTCGTTACATTAACTTCTTATAGAATAATTACTAGAAAAAATGGTTTTGAAAAAGAATGATTTGATTAAATATTATTATTGAATTATATAAAAATACTTAATTAAATGGTTTTCAGGATTTTTCTTTTCAGGGGAGAGGTTTGTTAATTCTGTTAACACGTAAACGGTAATTTTTTGCGTTAAGAAATTGCTTTTTTGGATATTTTAGAGCTTAGAATATCTCCTCCTTCCTGATTTTGGATGAGAAAAATATTAGATTTTGAAATCATAATTTTTATATATTTTTTTAAGAAAGATAAGAAAATAAACAAAATACAATTATTAAAAATGACAATCTTTAATATTGTTATTATTATTATATATAAAATATGATTATTTTCCTAAGAAAAAAAAATTAAAAAAAAATTCAAAAATAACATAGAAAAACTTTCTGTATAAGAAACATTGCTAAATATTATTAAAGACTGTGATAAATTAAGATAAAATAAATAGAAAAATCGAAATGATAAAAAAGACAAACAAGATCATTCAATCAAATTTATAACATTAAAAAATTGTGACAATTTTTTTCAAAACAATTTAACACGTCTTCAGAAAATTTTTAGCAATAATGCTTTATGAATCGATATAAGAACTATGCTATTTAAACAATCTTTTGCCAGTTAAGTTACGTAAATAATTTTTTAATTGCATAAGGAATGAAAAAGTCCTTTCGGAAATAACAATAAATAGTGTTACTAATATTTTAATTTCGAAATGTGAAATTTCGGAGGGGAGGATGAACCCCTCAACCTCCCCCTTTCCCCTCTAGATACTCCCATGAGTTCTATATTTATTTTTCAAATTATAATTTTATCTACAGGGGGCTATTTTAAATCTTTTAATAAATCCAAATTCGTGGCTAAGATATATTCTTATTATATTCTTATTATATAATATTCTTCGCGATAAGAATTTCTGTAGAGGGAAACGGGGGCAATCGATTTGAACTTGATTATCAATTTATTAAAGGGAAAATTTAGCTATAGCTTTGAAACTGCTGCGTCACAAGTCGATTAAAAATAACACGACACGTAATCCGCGATATAAGCAATTATCCCAAATTTATAGATATAAATTCAATAAAAAGAAAAATTATTAGACACCTAAGATCTAATCCGCCGAGTAATGTCAGATGTTTGATCTAATCTTTCAATAAATATTTGAAATGTGCAATAATCTATATCAGAATTTGTAAACAAGAATAGATTTGCACTAATTTTATTAATCTTTTGATCTTAGAAATCAATAAACTAAGTATTTAATTTATGTTAAATATATATAGAATATTATATGTTTTATAATTTCTTCACATGTACATGTATTAAATTAAGTGATTACCAAGTATGAAATAATAAAAATTTTAGCACTACTTTTATGAATAAAAGTAGTTTCGAAAGTCATTAATACAGGTTTACGTAGTAAAATTACGGAATTGCGCGAAATTGCATGGTCTAGAAAGTTAGTTTCCATTTGTATCACTCGTTCACTGTCATGAGGCGAGAAATACAACTGTAATATAGGTATCGAGGCTCGGACTGTGCGACAGTAACATATTGCGATGGCGCTTTATCGTCATGGATTAGGTTTTCATAGGCAGTAACGCGAAATATCTGGAGCTTCTTCACCGGTGCAATAATAAAAGCGCGCTATTTCTGTAGCAGCCGATATATATATATATAGTACTCTATTTTCTCTTATATATTATCTCTCGTCTCCGCTATGCGAAACAGTAATTTAACACGTTCTAATGCAACTGTCGTAGTAATATTTGCTCAAGTAACAAGTTGTTCGTTCCGTCTTGTAAAACTTTTTATTAGGATTGACAGCTTTACACATTTACCTTATTATTTATTAATATTAGGTATTTAAAATTTTGCTCTTATGGGTATTGGGCAAGCAATTTTTAATATCATAAATATGTGTACATTACGGACTACAAGAATTACATACATTTGTTTTTAATTTTCATATTATTTTAATTTTTATGCATCAATTGTTTCCTTTTCAAAGATGATGCAGAAGATGATAAAAGCCGAAGTATTAAGTCTCAATAAAAATTGATTTAAAATTATTTATTAAATGTGAAATATAATACAATATTGTTTATATATTTTCAAAAACTAAAATTCCTCAACTGTTTGATATTTAAAATTAAATATATTTATAACTTCATCCCACACATCCTAATCCTCACATCTTTGTTAAAAATTCATTTCAGCTTCGTCAAATAAAGAAATTAAAATTAAAATAAAGACGGCGGTCGTAGACCTTGTAGAATATCGATTTTTTTTTCTTTTTTTTTTTTTTCGACGCAAAGTATTGCGAATTAATTTTTGACTTCGTCGATTTAGTCAGATTTAGTAATCCCTCGTGAAATCCGACGAGAGCATTTGCTAGAATGACTCGGACATTACGGCTGCCGTTTTTTTGTGCGTCGTTCGCATTTTCCGTTTGGACGTTTTATGAAAACGGAAGCCTACCAAATTGGAGTACGTCGAAGGGAGATTTACAATTTGACGACCGTGCCGTGTTTTGAGGACGAAAATCATTGGCATCGTTGGTCGCACACGTTTTAATACACAAACGGGCCGGTGGGCGCGCATTGAATTCGCTAGGCGAAACGCGTTACGCATTCGCCAAACCAACTCGGTCATCATAAATCGTAGTCCTCCAGTAGTAAGTCGCCGCTCATAATTTACTCCCGGTTCTGCCTCATGCCGCTTCCCAAATACGAGCGGCTACGGCGTTACGGAATTACGAATTCCGGCTGCTGGAGATTCTTGGTTGGTCCGGACCTCGACGGCTGACCACCTCATCGGCAGAGCCTCGAGGTAGAGCTTTATAATTCTGGTCTTGCGCCGGCAACGATCTCTTTTCTCGTATATCAATTATATTGCTTTTTGAGCGGTCATTCTTGCTACGTGTTTTCCCGTGATAACAACGAATGGCGAACGAATCCACGAAGCCACGTTTTCAACGTTTCGTAAATATTAGAAATAGAAAATATATTTTTTTTAAGATGTACAATTAAGAATAAATGTATGTAGGCGTATTTAAAATAAAATTACCGGTATTATTAAATAAATTTACACGCGTTTCTCATCAGATTTCTAACAAAACTGCCGTGACGTGACGAATAATATTATTACGATTAATCTTAATCATAACAGTTTGTTTTAAATATAATTCATTATGTCTGAATAGAATAACATAAAATAAATAAAAATATATATTAAACACGAAGGAAAAAATATATTTGGTTAATAATTTAAATTATTATCACTAATAAATGTAATAATAATAATATATAATATATAATATATATAATATATAATATAATATATAATATATAATATATAATATATAATAATAATATATAAGACGATATCGATATTAATAATTATTTTTATAATAAGGAAAAGCGTTGCAGAAAAAAAAGGGATTGGACATGTCAGAGCGAATTTCCTTCGCTTACAAAGAATGAGAAAATTTAGCCGAAGGGAGAAATTGAAGGGCGTTCAAAATTGATAAATCAAAATGTGTCAATTCGATCTCCCTTACGAAGCGGAGGATGTGTCCCCAGGCGATATAACGACTGCTAAATCCATAGCAGATATTGAGAGATTTATTATATCACTTTTTTGCCGCATCCGAAGAAGTATTCGTAAGTTTCCTCTCGACAAATCACGGTGGAGTTTTTTTTTTTTTTTTTCCTTAATCAAAAGGATCAATTTCAAATTTGCCGAGGAATAGAATTTTCTCCTCGATTTTCAACATTCTACATTATTCCTTAGCGTATCACAGCTATCCATAATTAGATCGTGGAGAACGCGTACCATAATAGATTTCTATTTATCGATGGAAAAAAAATTTCATCCAATATCGTAGGTAGAGATCGAGGGATATATCTCTTCTTAAATTTCCAATAACTTCGTCGGCCGTCGCTCCCGGTTATTCCGGAAACGAGATCGTTCGAATACCGAGCACCTTCTCTACGGGCCTCTAACCCGTCAAACCGTCCCGTTGTTAGGGACTGTGGCCTTATCTGCTACGAGATATAACCAGCGAGCATTCGACGGGACAATCTCATTACGGGGCGGGCCATTATCTGCGCGCCCGTCGGGTAATTTAATATAAACGCACTAATTGGAAAACTCCGTCTTGGACGCGCCTCGGACTAGACGGTGCGCGTGCTGATACGTCGAGCAATATTCGTTGTTAAAGAGCACAACAACAGAAAATATATTTCTTCTTAAATATATTTCTCGTTTAATTAAATCTCGTTAATTAAATTCGCGATATACCGCATTCCAAATACTTTATAGAAAATTGTATTATTCTTTAAAAATACACTTTATCTAGGTTGCTGCCTGTTACATTAACGATATAATGTATCTTGTAAAATATCATCGATAAAAAGAGTCCTAAGATTCAGATTTTATATATATATATATATATGTATATATAACGTAATTTATTTATGATTTTTAGATAACGAGCGAGCTTGATATTGACGATTTATTTAAGTACAAGATATAAATGATTTTGGTTATAAAATCGTATAAATAAAACAAGATATATTAATATTTCTATTATATATAATCGTAAATATTTTATATTGACAGCAAAATTATAGCATATGTAAAAATCACGTTTAACCGAAATCTTAAGTTTTACAGAGTATATGCGAAGCGTAAATTATAATCTGCGATAAGCAAGGGAAAATTTTAAGGTTCATACTATAATATTAAATCTGTTGCCTACTAATTGCTCTCCCAGACAAGGGGGACGGATACATTATTAGAAGAGGGTAAGGGTACGAAACTTCTTTGTACCTCTCATATTTATCATTAAATTTCCGACACATCGTGGTATATATTGGAGACGATAGAATAATAATATCGACAATATAAGAGAGTAATAATTTACGCACGGTAACATCAAATTGAATAAATAATTAAACAAAATAAGATTTAATTCTGAGGTGAAACTCGAAATGCAAATTTGGAGAATGATATCTGATCAAACAAAGCAAACCCGTGCAAGGAATGACCATCCGGTGATGTTGTAACGTTGCCCACGCATTTTCATCAAACCTCGAATGAGAACGGCTGTGGACGCGGAGCTTCAACAAAATGAAACGTAAATATTGGCTGAGCTACTCTGGTAGGCCAACTTAAAACTCTCTCCCGCCGGTCCACCCTTGTATTAATAAAGATGAGCGCATTCCGTACACCCGGCACATCGTACATATCTAGTACATAGCAACTTTCTGAACTTCTCCAACTTGCGCGAACGTTCAAGTGCCAACGACGCGATGCTGATTTCCAAAAAAAACCTCTGCAGGCACTTTATGCACTTGACCTGGTTTCACTTTTGTCATCGCTGAGCAAACGGAGATGCTGTGCTGACGAAAAATATAACTTAAAAGTGTCAAAAAGAAATTAAAACAATTTAATTACACATAAAATTTTATTAAAATCCACATATTTGTACGTATAAAACTTTTGGTCGCGGAAATTGGAAGGGTGTTTCGGAAATTGTGATATAATCGAGAAGGAGGGTGATTCTTCGTGTGAAAGTAAAATAAAATTTTTTGTATAGAATTTTGTTTTTGTTTGTTTATTTTTTTTCGAGAAAATCGAGTTTGAATATTCGTCAAATACGCGTACACATGACTGGCTACAATCTACTGGATTCAGCCGATCTGATTGTTCTATTTTTGTCAATTTGGATCTGGTATGATTAAAATAATGCAATAAGTTTTAATAATGTATCTGTTTTATTAATTGAAAAATTGTTGAAAATATCGCCTTTTTTTTATGTCGCAGACAAATTCTCGGCGGATTAAAGACGCATGAACCGATGGTTTTGCAAACGCAAACAGAAATTGTAGCGTATGTTCACAGCGGTGAATAGATTGGATGAATCAAACAGATTGTGGTTAGTCAAATGTACGAGTATTTCACAAATATTCAAACTTGATTTTCTCGGAAATAGAGCCGAAAAAAATTTTATTCTATATTTTCGACTTATTTTTACGTGAAGAATCACTTCCTCCTTCTCACCACGATTTCAAGAACGGCTGTATACGTTTATATTGTATGTACAATTGTTTATTACATTTTTCTTATAAAAAAATAAACTGAACAGAGAGCTAAAAACTGGCCGAAGTTTAATAAGTTATATATAATATAATTTAATATAAAAGATGTATAATTAATTATAATTAAGATTAAAATGTAAAACATTACGTATGTTTTAATCTAAATGTTAGATGTTAAATTAATTAATATGTTTATAGATTATCATACAAAAATGTGTATCATGTAAAGGTAAGGACGAAAATAATACTAATAAATATTATATGTAATAACTATAATACAAATGAAATCATTTATGTCACGTTTCTCTCTCTCTCTCTCTCTCTCTCTCTCTCTCTCTCTCTCTCTCTCTCTCTCGTAGTCACTCGTTTCGTCACTACCACGGTCTTATAATTTCGATGGAAATGCCTCGTGCAGTCAGGGAAGTCAATTAATTAATGCATGCACAAACCGTCGCGCACGATTTCTGAGCATGGTGACTAAACTCAGCTACTGATTTCTTGAGTACACAGTAAACAGAGATGAGGGAGTAGTTCGGGTTAACCGCTGAGTAATTGCACTTTAACCAAGTTAAATCGTACTCCCGTTATTATCGCAAAGTCGAGATGTTACGCGGCGGGTCTATCAAACCCGATCAAAGCAGTTTCGACTGAAGCTGCTGTTCAGAATTTCTATAGAATTGGTCTCTACAGATTCGTACTTTACGACGACGCATATGTAACTAAATTATACCTAAAGAGTTCAACCTTACCTTTTATATACAACGCATACAATTATATAATATTTAATAGAAAAAAAAAGATATGTATGCTCGTGATATTGGTATTTCTATAAACAAGTAGGATATTATTTTTAAAAGGTAAAATTTTGACTTAAATTCTTAAAAGGATGTAAGTTGATGTCCTTATGTTCTTATCTTTGAAAACAAAATAGAAAAAAATGGCAATGATTATTTTGATAATACTGTCAAACGCTTTCGATTGATTTCAGAAAATTATACGTATAACTCGAAAGTCTTCTCATTACGTCAATACCAATCGTATTCGATTAACTCATGTACGATTTATCGTACATGAGTTGTATAAGACCTCTTCGGTCCAAACAGAACTGCTTTATCGAACGCTTATCGCAAAGCCCATTATAATGCCGCTTATTGCGTGCTGGGAGAAATACAATAAGCTTCAATTGATTTGCGTAATGGCCTTGCACTGTGTAGTCTAGAAAATTCTGACTCAAGTCCGATGATGCGATTTAAGAATTCAAAGAGTTAATACTCAAAGAAGTATGCATGTAGTCGTCAAAAACAGTCTATTAAATGGATTTTAAATATGACATCTTTCTATATATAAAAGCGTACTGATATACTCAAAATTTTTTATGTAAATCATTGTTTTAAAATTGTTGAAAATATTATTTGTACAACCATCAATTATTTCTGAAATTATCGCTTTTAATTAATTACATATATTACATATATTTTAACAGAAATAGTTTTAAATCTTCTTTACATGTAGAATATTATTTTCTGTATGAAGAATATTATCTTCTTTGTATGAAGAAATATTATTTTCTTTGTATAAAGAATATTAATTTCTTTGTATGAATAATATTATCTTCTTTGTATGAGGTATGAGTAAAGGATATTATTCTTTATAGAAAGAAAATAATATTCTTCATATACAAGGAAAATAATTTTCTTCATACAAAGAAGATAATATTATTCATACAAAGAAATCAATATTCTTTATACAAAGAAAATAATATTTCTTCATACAAAGAAGATAATATTCTTCATACAAAAAAATTCTATTCTTTGTATATATTATATTCTTCTTTGTATGTAGAATATTGGTATGGTGATATTGATGTTTATTAATTTCTCAATTTCTTCGAGCATACATGCGGTATCAAATGTAAATTATTTTAGAAATTCCCTCTGGAAATCGTTGCCCGAAAGTATTATACGTCAGCGTGAGGTATTTTCCTCAAACCGCGGGAATCGGTTCATAAAAAGGCGGCGTCGCTGTTCGATTCGATGTTGCGAATGGCTATAACGTCTCCATTTCCGCGCGTTTACATTTAAATCGGCGCATTAGCGACTGCAATTTCATTCCAATTTACAACTTCACAATCCCCGGTTACGGATTCGGCGGATGAGTTCTTCACACCCCACCCACGATTATTCGAGTGTCGCGATTCGTGTGTACGCATATGTGCGTACGTAGAATGGGACGAAGTGTTCCGTGACAAAAGTACGAATTTCCGCTGGTAATTGAGGCAACTTCTCATATCTACATTCGTATTATATTGTCAGCTTGTCACATTCAACTGAGCCATGAATATTTCAAAAATATCATTAAATGGAATGTATTTAAAATTTAAATAAATTTCACATGTATTTCTCCTACTATTACTATACATGCATATACCGCGAAATATTTTCAAATATCAAATGTACATACATATCATATTACAGATACAGCGAAGCTGTGCGCGCGCGCGCGCGCGCGCGCGCATCAATATCGATAACTTAACGCTGCTTATTAATGTGCGGATAATTGTTTTTTAGTTCGTTAAGTGTAACGAAGGTAACTCTCATCTCGTCATCTCGAAGATATTACAAAAAAGAGGAAAAGCTGTACATTTTCTACGTAATAATTGCACGATGTGGCGCAGACAAGAGGGGTAGACTCAAAGGTGAAATGTGAAAGGAGAAAAGAATAAGGAGAGAGAAAAAATGGGGAAAGTGAGGGTAAAATGCAAATGACTATTACTTGATCCTTAGACAGACGAATACGAAGCAGGCCAAAGAGTACTTTTCAAACGACAGTTTACTATCTATTATCGGACGACGAGGTAATGGTGATGCTTGTGCAATTATTCGTTGACTTGTTTGACGATCAAACTCGACGGCGGAAAGGCGGACAGAGATTTGTTTAAAATATTCATTGAGATACCTTTGGAAAGCGAGTGCACTTTTTTAGCTTTTTTCAATTAGAAACAAATTGATATTTGGAGCTTATCACATTGTAGTTTTTACTATGATAATTAGCAGGTAATTAAATTTTATATATATATATATATATATATATATATATATATTAAATATATATTATATATATATATTAAATATATATTATATATATATTAAATTATATGACATATTATTTTAAATTCTTTTTTTTGTCTAAAATCTTTGCGGTCTAAAAGTAGTATATTTTTTATGATAAATAGCTTGAAAATATTATATTCGATATATTATATTTAACAATACATATTTTATAACTATATTTGTAACTTTTAGAGATATTATTATTTATAATGATTTGGAAAATAATCTCTATTGTAATCAAATATATAGCCTCATTTATTTCATGTATATTTTTGTCGTCTGGCATATAATAACATTTTGTTAAACATATTTATTCAAAAAGTTTTTTTTAAAATATACATTCATTTTAATTTCAATACATCAATTTTTTTTTCTACCAAATATAAAATCTAGCGCGGAAAAGGTTTTTGTAAAGATGTTGCGTCGAGATAACACGAAACGAAAGAGTTGGATTAATATCAAGATTTAAGGTGCGTGGTAGATCTCGTCGCGGTGCCGGCAACAATAATAAGCGTAGCGCACGTGTGCACAAAAGCTCTACAAATATTTGCCAGAGTTTGGTAAGACTCTCGAGACATCTTTCCGTCTCGAAGGAAACGCTCGAGTATCACTATGGTGCAATCGCCAGAGACGACACCTTCGTGTTTTCCATCTGTGAGAAATTCTTATCCCCTTCTTCTTTCTATGTCATTCACACTATTTTCTAGAATTTATCGAAGATATTCGCAATTGATTACAATCCCTGTAAAATAGTTGACTCCCTTATATATTCCTTTTATGTATATCATATTTTCTTGTTTTCTTTAGACCATATGCCATATTAATTAAAAATTTTTATCTTATTTTGTAGAATGTTTCTATTGTAATGGAAACACATGACATGAGCAATCTTTCGCGCCAAGAAATTGTGCAATGAAATTGCGCAGAACTGCGCGAATGTTTGTGATTTTTTTTATTTATGCGAATCGCAAAGTTAACAAAACTTATATTTTTTTATTTTATATTTTAGTAAACCAAAGTCAAGTCCCAAAATGAATTTAGGAATTGTCATGAGACAAAGATTTATGTTTTCTTATTTTTGACATCAGCATTATTTTTTATAAATAATGTATTATTTATCTAAATAATATATATTTCTTATTAATTATATTACTAGTATCTGATATAAAAGTTCTTTCAATTTAAAAAAAAATAATTTATTTCAAAAAGTATTTCTACGTGCTGCTTTCAAAAAAAAATTTATTTCGTAAACGAATTATGCATATAGTTTTTGTTATTTTTACAGGATTTAATGAATCATCAATATATTGATAAAATTATAAAAATTATACGTAGTATTTATTTATGAAACGTATTGTTTTTTTGAAAATAATAAATGTTTTGGGATAATATACATATAATGATTTATTGATAATAAATAAGTATTATTTTAAATAAATATTATTTTAAAAACCATATACATAAATTTAAGAAATTTTGTCTATTAAATTTACTAAAAATTATTTTTTTAAAAAAAGATAAAAAAAGGCATCAAATATATATATCTTCATTATAAAAAAAAATCTTTTAAATAATTTAATAATTGGAGTCAATTTATTTATATGCACAAATAAATTCTAATATAGTTATTGTATATGTATACACATACTATTGTAATAAATGTGTCAAGTATAATAATAACTATATTAGCATTAATTGATGATTATGAATTAGTGCCAGTTTTTTATCAAACTTTTTTGAGAGTCTTTGTCTAACAAAAATGTATATTCTTTTCCATTCTTTTTAAATTAAATAAATGCATAAGGTGTTTATAACATTTTATTAAATGAGATAAATAAAACACACTTGCTTTTAAGAAAATTGTTCCCGTATTTTCTTTCGACGATATTTTTCCAATTTATATTGAGCAGTTATGTATATATAACTTCACATGATGCGACATTCTATATTATGTTTAGCGTCCTTTATATTTGATTTATTCATTTTTCCTATAAACAAAGATGTAAGATGTAGATTTAAGACCGATCGCGAAAATTCCTAAACATAAGCTTACAGCACGTAGCGCAATATGTGATAAATATTTTTCGCTTATACTTATATAGATGGGTACATGATGTTCCTGAAAAATATGGATGGAACACATACTATAGACTATAACGTAAGAATATGTGAAGATATATAAAAGGTTGAATAGTAGTAAAGTATATTTTCACAATCGTTGTCGGATGGATTTTCAAATATTTTTCAAATAACTTCAACGTTTAAATTTATATAATTATAATTTTCTGTATCTTTTATTTTAAAATCTATTATAAATTTGTAAAGACTCAGTAATCTTTTTATGATAAGGCTAATCGCTGAGAAAAATTACATATTTATTATTATTATACTTTGATGAATATGAAAATACTCGCACATTGTAGAGATAAAATAATTTCTTAAAGGCTTAAGACTCTTACTGTCAGTTTATCTTATTACATGCATACATATAAAGCAAATGCTTTAGCTTCATATAAAAATCACAGGAATTATAGACACGGTGGTCATTTAAATGTTTTTTTTTTTTTTTATAAATTCAGCGAATCAACGAATCAAACAAGTAAAAAAAAAAAAATCTGAGAGGATTTAAGCAAGCAGGGCAATTAGTTTGGAATTACGTTTATGGGATATTTTGCATACTCTTAATTTCGCTCGTTAGTCCTACGTGTGTATATCCCCCCCATCAGTGTTAGTCGACTCTTCATTCTTTCACAGTGAAATGCTGCTACACAGTTGTTGTAAACGCTCGCGCACACCTGTTACTTTGCAATCACTAATGACACGCCGACCAACGACGGCGTTACATTAAAATGCACTGCGTTCGTAAGCGGCTTACAACGCGCGCGCATCACGCGCTATGTCTATATATTAATCTGGTGTCTACCACCACGTAATCGCGGTGCCTAATGAAGTCGAACCTATAAGAGGATCATCGTGGACGATCGTGGAGAATAATCTAAGCGATTTGGCAGAACATCAAAATAAATCGAAAGTCCGAGCGTCCGAGCGTATCGCACTCGTGGCGAACAATTTTCAATAATCGTCTTTCTATTACTTTGTAAATTTTTTTTTTATTTTAAATTTTCTTCTTTTCGCAGCATCCTGTATCTTTTTGTAATTTTACGCAGAAAGCATCGATATAGCCGAAATGACGATCTTGAAAATTTGTCAACCTAATTAATTATTTGCTTTATTAGCGAGCGAGATAGTTGTTACACGCATATATATATATATATATATATATATATATATATATATATGCAGAAAATTTAGAACATTTACATTATACATTAAACATTAAACATTCTACACTAAATTGTAATTAACTTTCTATTTAATTTAATTTTAGAATGTGATGTAGTATTTGTACGGTTGAATTGATATGGATTATTAATGACTTGCGTAACTCATGATACAACTGGATGATACCTGTAATATCAATACATAATAATAATAGTAATAATGACAATAGTGATAAGAATTATGATGGTAACAATAATAATATAATAGAATTATTAATATGATATATGTGAGAATATAACGTATTTGCATGCAACACGGAAGACATAATATTGAATCATGTAGTTTGGCGTATTAATTTATTCATTATGGATTTGTATCTACATATAATAAATACATAATAATAGAAACAAGAGAGATATTATGATGATTCTAAATAGAATTATGTATCTATAAAAAATATACAATATTTTCTACGGCAAGGTACATTAAGGAATCATTGTTAATGTAATAAAATGTAATAAATTAATGTAATAAAAACCTAATATTATCTATCGTGTAAAGGAGCAAGAGTAAAATATTAATCACTTTTATGTAATTTTATACTTAACTTACAATTTAAATTAACCAGGTTTGTAGCGATCATCAGACGAGAATTAAAATAAAGTTTACGCGTAACAAAGCTGTTTATGAAACAAACGACAATGTCTTTACCGCATCCATTATTAAACAGACATTTAAATGTATATACAATATAATTCAAAAATGAATTTTAAAACGAAGAGAGTTAAAATTATTCCGGTATATTTATCAAAATAATTTTGGTGTGCATGCGCGCGCGCGTGTATGTGTGTGTGTGTGTGTGTGTGTGTGTGTGTGATTTTTGAACGGCATGAAAATCTTCTGTTACCTTTTAATTTACTAAAAGTATTTCATTTTCATTAGCGCGAATCTCCGCTATTCTCTATGCAGCACGCGACCAAAATTGCCACACGCAAAGCTCTTTTCATGGTTGATGAATGAGCAAAACGGAAGGGAGAAATGGGATCTCATGTTGTACTAAACCGACCGACCAAGTAACACGACTGTTGGTCAAGCGTCGAAATACTTAATAGCTACACGTAGTTAACAACTCGCGATACGAAATGCAGGTGGACCTGCGCCAGCAATATAAATTATGCGAACAATGTTAAATATTTACATGCATTTTGCATATTAAGTGAAACAGATCGACGAGATTATCACATTCACATCTCAAGTAATAAGAATATGTAATCTGAATATAATCTTTGAATTTTTGTTAGAAAATTTTTCGCTACGTTTGACTCTTTTTTTTTTTTTTTTTTTTTTTTAATTAAAAATAAATCTAGTACGCGATTTATAAGATTATAGCAATTGAAGAAAGGGGGGAAAACATTCGAAATCATTAATGGCCTCGATTATTCCCGCGCCAGCAGATGGAAACGTGATTGATCGAAGATATGCTATATCTGAATAGATATTCACGTATACGTGCATCCTGCACGTTGTTAGTCGCTTACTTCGAGGCCAACGAATCCGTTCGACGACGACGAGAGAAGCCGCGAATTTCCCCAGATGGAATACGTACGGTTTCTGGGCATAACGGGGTTGCACGTTTAATCCCTTGGAACGAGTCAATTTCGGTGCGCCACGAACCGAGGGTAAACCCCTTCGATATACTGCGAAGAGAGGTAAAACCCTTTCGGATTCGATATGAGATGGGAGGATTCGTTGTGACGTATTAGAAATGGCGTTAGTCAAAATCTATTGTTTCGCTCACAAAAATATCGAGCTAAATATTGTCAAGTGTTATAATTTTTTATTTAACTTTGTTTTCCATTTGACTTTCATTTCTCTAAAAAAATCTTTTAAGCTATTTAGTATAAAAGCCAATTTAATAGACGACAAAGCCTTTTGTTTTCGACAAATCTAATATATTAGTAATGTAATAATGCGGTAATGCAGTAATAATAACGTTAAATTAAAATTTACGTTAAGAGAGTGAAAATTAAAATTTTTCTGCTGTCACAATACGCATTGTTTAAAAATATATTTAACGTATTTATAATCACTAAACTAATTTAATATTTAAAAAAAGTATTTCAATTTATTATAAAATAATTTGTTAATTTTGCTTTCTTCTTGAAAGAGGCACTTTATTTATATAGATTTTATAACAAGTATTAAAAAAAATTACAAACATTTTTAATTCTATTTGATTTCTTGTATTTAAATATTTCTTTCATAATGCGTCATCTGATATTAATAAAAGAGGATGGCTTTATTAATAATTTAACAAGTAATATCGATAATAGAGGACTGAACCGAAGAGTATAATGCATAAGCACATTAGTCTCTTTCAAATAAAATACTTGTTCGTGAAGTAACGCAAATCACAAGGAAATCTCATTTTGCAGCATTAATGTTACTTGAAATAATGTGTGTATCAGAGCCGCACACACTCGTGTAAACGTGCGCGCGCGTGATATTACAACCGGCAATGTAGCAAGAGAGTTTTTAATTAAAAACGGAAGACTCTTTTCGCGTACTTTTAATTAATTCGCAACATCAATGGCCGGCAACTTGTTTAATATTGACGGAGGTACCGACCCGTAATATTGACGTTCCCTCGTCACAAGGGATTTGCTAATTACACGAGAATAATGTAATTGAAGACCGATCATAAGCATCGGCTTACATTTAACAGAGCAGCATTGACGCGCGCGTTGCTCGTTGCGCGCTGTTCGAATGCAAACATGTTGATGTCCGGCGAGAGAGAGAGAGAGAGAGAGAGAGAGAGAGAGAGAGAGAGAGAGAGAGAGAGAGAGAGAGAGGGAGGGAGGGAGAGGACGAGCATCGGATTTTCATACATCATACGTAGAATCCGTTGATACATTTCAAAATATGGGAGAAAAAGCAAGCAAGTAATTACCCGGCGCGGTAGACTCAGGTATCTCAACCCATCCTCGTAATTTAATTCATTATCGCATTAGCGCGGCTGAAAGTTTCCCGGCCATTATCATTCTACACATAGAATTACATTCGCGAGCCGACTGAGAGATTTCCGAGTTCCCGAAGCAAGGTGCTCATTAGGGCACTCGCTTTATGCAATCTGGATGCAAAACTGCAAAGGTCGGACGCGTACCCTATTGTGCGCGTTTACCGATGGCTTTTCGTGTAACCCGATGAAAATGTTAAAGGTTCAAGAGAATGTTTTCATCCTCCTATGCAGATTTTGTTGTATCGCGCATTATCCGCGTATAAAATAATTAATTATAAATTTTAGTAGCATACAGATACTATACACGGAGAGGCTTGTAAAACACGTAATACGATTCTGGGCGATTTCAAATCGCTATGCTCAAATCGAAATGCAAATCCACCCGTACGCATATGCATAATAGTACGTTTTAATATTAAATTTATCTTGCAAATAAAGCAGTTCGATTCAACACAGTGCACAGATAATAAGGTCGGTAGGTCGTCTAAGATTATTATAAGGTATCGTACGAATAATAACCCGAATTTTCGACAAAGCGAGTAGGTCAATTGTTCAAAAAAAAAAAAAAAAAAATTATAATTGACCTTTTTAATTAAACGTTAACGTTAACGTTAAGATATTAAATAAAACTTTTCCCCTTTTCGATCAACTTTCCGACAGGAACGGGCTATATTTATCTCGCGCTGCGAGATTTTTATATTGTTTAAATAAATTATTTCCCGAGTCTTGGGTTACCGCCCATTCATAATTATCCTGCATAATTAAGCGGGAAATTTTTCAGGAATGTTAACGTTGCGCCCGCCCTATAAACCAACTACGGCGGCGGCCATTATGCCGCGGCGAGAGATGTGTTCCGCGTATCAGTCTTGTTAGATTAATGAAGCCGTGTTTTCCGCTTTTTCGGTGCAGCCGTGATCCGCATTGCCGCGCGCGGTTCGGCTGGATCGACCACACAGACGGGGGAGGGGAGGGGAGGGGGTGGTGAAGGAGGGCAAGGAGGGATGGGACGTACGCGTGTACTGAAACTTTTGCGTGCCCTCGGGCCTCGGGAAAAAACGAGGCAGAAAAATGGCCCCTCCTCCCCCCCCGTTGCGCTCGCAACCGCCTGATAATTCGATTGTTCGTCGGCGGGTCGACGCACGCGGCGCGCGTTTCTTCCGCACACGAGTCCCGGAAACTTCCCGTAGTAGTCCCGGTGCTTGCCGTTTCCCTTCGCCGGGCCGAAGCGTCCCGGCGTAAATTATTCCCGCGGTGCCTTAAGGCGAATTTACATTGCTCGCACTTGACGATCGTCCCGGATGAATCGGCCAAAGTGAATGCGTTGCCCGTGAACGCGTTTTTTGTTTAGACTTTTTAAATTGTGCGAGAAGAGGGACGCGTGTCCGTATTATCCTTTCAGCCGAAAGATGGAATGCTTTTAACAAATAATAATGAGCCGCATCAATCAATGTCCGAAGGAGGAACTAATTTTTAATTTAGATATAATAAATAATTCTGTAATATTCTAGTGTGCCTATTAATTTGCAAACTGACTAATTTGATTTGTTACAATTTATTTATTATAATATATATCTTTATTCGTTACATGAGATTACTGTTCTTGTAAATCTTGATCAACTTTGAATATTTTATTTTGGGATGATATCTTTATGACATTAATATATATATATATATATATATATATATATATATATATATATATATATATCTTTAGGAATATAAACATGATTAAAAAGTTTCTAGTTCTTTTTCCATAGAGTTCCTCTGATATACGTTTCAAAAAATTCTGGCAATTAATACTTGAACCGATAAAAATGAAAAAGTTTTGGCTATTTTTCAGTCTGCATATGAAAAATTTTTCAAATTTTCATGGATTAAAACTTTCCAGCGGTGGTAGAAATTGCAATGGCAATAGCGGTGAACATTTTTTAGAATTTACATAATTTAAAACATTTTTTTAGACAATCTAACACATTGTCTATAGAAGTTTTATTAAAAAATGTAATTGTAATTATGTAATTTAAATCAGAGCTAATTAAAATAAAAGAAGTAATTACCATAGTGTCTCATAAAATAAAAATGTAGAGCTCAATCTTAAGCACTGTGTTGCGAAAATTTTATCAAAAGGAATCAAAGATTTAATCAGCTCTTTGGTAAAAAGGTAGCGAATATTGTTAATTAATAAAAATTCAAAAATGTCATATGCTAATTCATAAAGAAAACGATCATTCTGATGGTTCTAATGGTTCAATGTTATATTTTAGTGCGATCCTAGCCTTACTCAATTTGTTTGCTAATCTTCGAAATTTTGATGAATCTTACAAAAACTTTTTATAATTATAATATTAAAATTTAAAAGGAGACAGCGGATTAGTAACTAACGCGGCGTTAGTTATTCCGGATTATCGACGGATAAAGCTCGACTCGGGGAACAACCTGTACGTTCATCTTCAACATTGCGCACGCGAATGAGACGCTACGCTCGTTAGTATTTTACGCCGACTGAGTCCGACTCCATCGGGTCAACTTTTTTCTTTCCGCCACCTCCTTCTCCACCCACCCCCCCGGTACTATCCTGCCTCTGATAACGCATTCTCTCTTGCGGCAGTCTGCGACTGCCGCCGGAATAAATCCCGTGCGGGCTCGTCAGCGGGACTTTTTCCGAATTATTCCGCGGAACAGGAGGAACTCGGTTGCCCGCCCGCACTAATCCCGCATAAACCGTCGCGACTTGCGGCGAGGTATTTTTCGCGGGAACCGCGTAATGCGCGTGACGGCAGATGGAAAAAGATCTGAAAATGCGGCAGTCGCTCAATGAGAGAGACTGGAACTGGAGAAGGCGCTCTAGAGGAGCTACGCTCCATGTCGATATTTGAAGGAAAAATACTGAATGGCCAAACGAATACTTTATGTTATGCGTAACGTGACTTGTAAAATTATATATAAATGGCTTTATATATCCCATCTTCTTTCGACTTTTGACAGTTTTATACTGTAATTGTAAAATGTTTACACGATTAAAGCAACTTTTTGTGTAAAAGATTTAAGAAAATCAATTTGAACTTGTTTTGTAAAATTGTAATTTATCAAATCTTCTGGAAATATTTTCATGACATCAAGTTAAACGTATTGCACTATACTTTTTAAATTTCATATTTTACATTAAAATTTATGAAACAAAAAAGAAAGAATTGATCTTGCTTATAAAATATCTATACGAGAAACTTTAGTTTGAAATAGAGAACTTTATTTCTAATAAAGCTGATTAATTTTATATAAAGATATTATCATAGGTAGTATCATAAATTTTTTGAGAAACTCACACACACTAAAGGGTTGGAAATGATACAAATATAATATAATAATATTTTACTTAGCAGCGATAATTTTTACAATTTCCTTTTTATTTCAGAAATATGAACTTATACAACTTGATAAAGCATACGTTAAAATTTAATTAAATTGTCGTTGGACGCTCGCATCAGACGACGATGGCAGCATTTGCAATTCTTTCTTGATTGACAGATAATACATTTTACATCTATCGCACGCATGGCGGTTTGCAGCATCCATTAGCAGATTTTACCGTGGCACTCACCGCCAGCGAATTCATTTAACGCTGGAAAATAATCCTTTATAATCCCCTCTACGCGGAGGCCATCCTGAATGAGGGAACCATCCCGTAAGCTCTCTATGTACGCCAACCGTATTTTAAAATAAGTAATATCGTCAGCGGAGTGTGTTTGTGCGATTAGTGTGTTGGTAATAATTTGTTTCAAATCCATGCTCACCGTAACTGTATTATTACCCTGTATTGATGTGAAATTAATTATTCAGGTGATGCGCTTTTAACAACCAGAAATTATGCAAAATATTTTCTAATACATTTACTTTTTATATTAACGCTTTGATAAATTCTAATTTATATAAAATATTTATCGTAGGATTTTACACACCATTTAAAGCTACTTTAATTTTTAAAGCACTTTAATATCTGCTTTGATTTCAAGTAACAAATATCTCATCGTCGGTCGTTTTAAAAACAATTGCTTTAATATGCATTATTATTAAAAAAAATTTTAATTAACATGTAGCGTTGATCGTTCGTTAATATTAAGCGTTCCATCAATTCTGTTTCTTAATGTGCGACATAGAAAAACTTCAAATCAATCAATTTTAATTCATAATATACAATATAAAAAAATTTCAGTTTTATTTTTTTTTAATAATATATTTATCAAAATATCAAAGTCAATAAACACGTATAATGTTACCCAATTATCAAATATCAAAATCAGTAAACATGTATAATGTTACCCAATTATAATTGTTTTAGAAAAATAATTATATTTAATATAACATAATAATTTCTTGGCTCGGGTTAAAATTTTTCGTAATAAAATAATTTTCAATAGTCGGGGATTAATCCAATTGATTTCCAATTTGATTATCGATTTAATAAGGGATAAATTTAGATTTAACTTTGAGTAGGCTACTTCAAGATCGTTGCAAGATCGTTGAATTAACGACACGTAGATAAGCATTGTCTTAAAATTCAGAAAAGTAAAAATTATTCGACACGAAGACCCAAACTGCCGATGGAAGCCATCTATTGTCTAACTGTCTGAAAACATATATCAGCTGTAATTATCATTATTGTTATTTTTAGAAAATTTTTAAAAATTCTTTTAGACAATTTATGAAAAACGTATAAATATATGCAGGAAGGCATAATGAAATTAAAATGACTTGAAAATCGTAAAATGCATTAAATACATTTAAGATAAACGTAAACATGATGGATGGCCATAGAAATCTTCCGCTTGAAAGAATTCTGTCTGTGCTGGGTAAAGAAACTGCTGTCGAAAGATTCATGGCCGTGTCAGATGATAGGTTAAGCAGCCAGATTTTTCATATAAATTTCCATTATATATAAATCATGTTCCATTTTTGATATTGTACATTCAATATCTCCTGTGTTTATAAAAATATATTGATTTTCTATTCTCAGTATCTTTTATATTTAAAAGCTTTTTTTGAAATTTACTTTTTGATATTCTGATTCTGATGTGTGTCAAATTAACATGATTAAATGTTACTTCGAATAATTGTAATAAATTTGACATAGTGGTAACGTTAAGTCTCAAAAGATTTCAAATATTCTACTTTGGTCAAACCGCTCGTACATTTACATACTTCTATTCAAGACGCTTTTGAACGTAGAAAAATTCAATAAAGGCTTTGACATAGGTATTGGATTACTTTGCCGAAACATACGTTGTCGATACGCGAAAAATGAGTATAGATCACAAACGAACAAAATCTTTTTATTACAATTACAATTTTATTATGATTATATGTGTTTACTGACTTTGAATAAATACAATATTTAAAAAGAATAGAATAAAAACTGCAATTTTTTCATATATGGTATATTATAAATTAAAATTGATTCAATATTAATAATATGTGAAAAATATAAAAAAAAAAAACATGCTTATATATTGTATCAAGGTTGAACAAGTTGCCTTTGAAAAATAATACATTATAGTTATTGTTTTTAAAAAAGTGAATAATTTGTTACTCTTTCATCAAATTCTGACGTGTAATATCTATATTGTCATAATCATAATTAACTTCTAATTGCGTGAATCAGAAGTGAGTCACATTGCAGGACCATAAATACGATTAATCTTTAATTTAGTTTTACGGATATTTCTTAAGAAATTTATGCTAAACATTTTAATGATTATGAAAGTAAGAGTTGCAACGATTAGCGACTTGTTAATCCTATAATATCCTAAAATCCTAAATAATAATAAAAATAAAACAATCAATATTTTATTCTAAATCTTTATTAATCATTTTTTTTTTTGTTAAATAATGTATAAAAAATTTTAAAAACATACTCATGTTTAAATGTAATTGAGTGAAATGTAGTTGACGTATAATCAGAGATGCTACAGATACACCAAATTGATACGTTTTTAATTATGTCTAAATAAATATTATTAACTAACAAGTAATCATCATCTATTGGATTAACTATTATCGGATTAATTATGTTCTCTTATTGCATTAAAACACGTCTGTTAGCATAGCCAAATTTTAGTTTGTAATTAATATGATCGTGGAGAAATATACTTGTTAAGAAAATACGATGTTGTAACAATGGCAAATTCTTTTGTTGCAGCAGCAAATATAATTTCAGCCTAAACTATGATTAGTTGCAGCCATGAAGTTTTTCTCATTGTATTTTTATTTTAAAGTTTTAAAGGTTTAAATTCATCGATTTGAGTTCCATAATTTAAACAAATCTGTTGCATAATATAAATAAAAGCAAATCTCTTCTGTATTTTGATTTCCGTAAAACATACAACGATTTGGTTACGCTGTACTCTGCACATGTATGGGAAATATTAATTTTGATGATTTGGAATTAGAGATGAAAATAATGCATCAATTATGCACGCAAATTACATATTTGTAAAATAGATATATTATACAGAATCGTCAATCGTCAATAGAAGCTAACACCGATAGAAATTAAATTTTTGATTGTTTCAAAAGTAATTTAAATGTATATCAATATTAATTATAAACATTCAATAATTCGCTTGTCATTTTCTATCGGAATGATTGAGAGTGAGTACATGTATTTATACAAGAAATGCAGTAATAAGATTGCAGAAATTGAGAAATTATATTTATGTTAATATAATTTTTCAGACATTTTAAAGTATAAAAAAATTTAATTTTAATTAACGTAATATATTTCATATTGTGCATAAATGTGCCCGAATAATTTAATTCTATAAGTAGATATTCTTAATTAAGAGTTGCGCTGGAAAGTTTCGCGTTACGCAAAAAACGCCTGTATTTTGAAACAAGAAGAAAATAACTTGCAAACATTTTCTTCCTCCCTTAAATATTAATTCAGAAATGTGTGCTTGACATTCCGCCAGTGTTGCCATTACAACGTTGATGTATCATAATAAAGACAAATCGAGATTCGCAGAAGGAGAGCTCATAACGAAATTTTATTCCGAAAGATCGATCTTTCCTAAAGGAGAGCATCGACGATGTAAACGAGGTATGACACGAGAAAAATGAGCACTCTGAAATCAGAGGTTGCGAAAAAGAAAGTCACGGAAGCGATCAATTTCATTTTTCTCGAATACACATGTCGCTCATAAATTTAACGCATCGTGCCATTAGTCTTGAGAAAGATACGTGCGTAAATGGACATATCTTTCAGTTTTCAAATTTTTTTCATAAATTTGAGATTAATGTATAACATTAATCTCAAACATTTAATTGCAAAAGAAAGATTAAAAAAAAAAAATGTTATTTATATTGAAAAGAAGGAACAAAAGATAAAACTTAAATTAACAACTTTGATTAATTAAATAAATATTTTATAAAATAAATTACTTTAATTTATAACAGTAAAATATGAAAAGCATAATATAAACTTTCTTTAATACGTTGGTTTCTACTATAAAAAGACACAAAGATGTAAAATAAGATATAAATTGCAAACTCAATTTCGGCTGTTTACGATAACATAAAGATTTCAAAATTCATATTTCAAGTTCCTATTTATAGAATATAGAAAAGTTCAAAATAAAATAAATCTTACGGATTGCAAAAACCTGAGAAGAATCCACTAACACTTTATATTTATATTTATAGTCATAATAAAAATGAATTATTTGTTATTTTGAAATATGCTTTATCATTAGATTAATCATTACAGAATCAAGGTACGAATGTGTTTAATAAAAAATCATAGATTAATTATTACCTGGAAGCTATACATTTTTATATGTATATAAAAATAAGTTTTTAAAGCTTCGATATTCACGAATGTAATTCACGAATCTTGCATTAAACCAACTTGATTATTATGAACATATTAAATTTTATTATAAAACCTTTCGCTCTCTTTAGTACGTTCGTTAGTAATAAAATAGTAATAAAAGTCGTAAAAGTATCAATAGAAAAAGTGTTGTCGTTGTATTTTATTGTGTGGTTGAGAAAATTAAGAGTATCAAGAGAACCGGAGTAATGGTGGTCAATCACGGAGTAAAATATACCAATAGATTTTCACATGGTATTTCGTCTATAAGCGCTTTACATTTTCGCAGTATTCCTCGCTCTAATGACCAGAGGGCGCGCTCGGAGCGTAAGGTCCGAGATAGGCTTTGCGAGCAGTTTCTGATTGAATAGTAAACCGAGACTCATACGTTTCGCATTAGCGTTACAGAGAATAATCCCCCAGACGCGGCTGCCAACCGTCTATATAGCCGCGCTCCCTTTCAGTCACTATCTACGTAGCAATATTGCGAGCAGCCAATTACCGTGGGGCAACGGACGTCAATTATAACGACTCGCTCGCAACAGGCTGGCTAAGTCAAAACGCAAATACGACAGTGCAGATAAATCAAACGCGAGGAAAATTTGCCTCCTGCTCGCGTGAGTGATTTATTTAAAAAAAAAAAAAAAAGAGAAAAAAAAATTTGTCCTTTAGAGAAGTATGAACAACGATACAATTTGCGTATCTTAAGAAAGAAAGCGGACGGAACGAAAGTTTGATTATTTCAATTAAGGCAAGTTTTGTTGTACCAATTAAAATTTATGTTTTGATTATTTAAAAAGCCTTTGAGAAATCTTTCCTTCTAAGGCTATTACTTAAAAATTTCAATTTACTTTCATATCTAAAGTTTTTTCTTTTGATGAATAATTATCGTATTTATATTGCACTTTTGTAAATAATATTATTATATAATTTTTAAAGCAATAACTGTTTTTTTATATATTTAATTCTTATCACCTTATAAAGTTGCTCTCTCTTTCTCTTTTTCTCTTTAATATTTTTATAATTGTTATTTTTCTTTTATATTCTTAACGGAAATTGAATGCTGCGAAGATCAAGCAAAATGATAAAAATTTTGGAAGCAATACAAAATACAATATACAGTAACTATCTTTCGTAAAAGACAAATGACATATTAAATCATGATAACCAACGCCATTTTTTTTAAATGAAATATATTGATATATTTTTGTAGTCAGAACTGGTTACTACACAGTGTTACAGTCGAAAATGTGCAAGAAAAAGAATGAAATAAAGATGCCAAAGTAAAATTGATATGAAAAAAAGAACAATTGTACAGGTGACTTGAACAATTTTAAAACAATATTAATTTTGTAACATAATTTAGATGACTATAGTGCTGTATTATTAATCTTTCATGTTAACGTATATAGACAAGTAAAGTATTGCGATTTTGTTAAATATTAACATTAAATTAATTTATCAAATCGATATACGCGTCAATGTTAAATAATTTGAATAAATAAGTCAGTTTACCAGTTTAATTTTTGTTAAAGCGAAATCAATTATATAATATTTGAAAGCTACTGCAGATGAAACGAGTCAAATTTTAATTTGGCTTTGAACCTGGGCTAAATTTGGGACATCCATTATAAACGTTTGATATGCTACATGTTTGCTGAAATTATATTTGAAACGTGGTTTATGCAAGTCTTTTCCTATCGTAAAGCGCGCATGGATTTGCGGCATGTGAATTCAAGCGCAGCAAGCGTGTTTGCAAAAGGGAAAGCTTATATTCGCTTAATTTCAGCCGTATTTGCGTTAATAAAGTTTCGTTATTACGCTATTCCTGTTTATTCCGTTTTGAAGGGAGTCGAACGCATGCTCGAAGGATAATTCATCTGGTAATTCCTCGAACATGCTGCAGGCGATGCATTCCTAGTATACGCATATGCGCGTTCCTAGTATTATCCTAATATCTGGCGCTGTCCTTTGACATAATATTTGCCAAATTATATTCCGCACAAATATCGCATGCACAATAATCCCGAGCGATTTTTACGAGAGAGTAAAATTAATATTAAAAAAATTCTACGTATTTCTTAAATCAAAATTGCATTTTGTGATATTGCAATAATTTAATTTTATTTATTTGATAACATCGGGGGAGGTAAATAAAAATACGTCGATCTCAAGAAAAAGTCAATTATAATTTTTATTTTCTTTTAAATTTATAGTTATTATGGATGGCATTTTGCGCCAGGTTACGCGCCAATTTAAGCGTAAAAATCACGTGGAATGGGCGATGAGACGCCCGTGGCTATCTATATGAGAGCTGCCGAGATAAGAAAAGCTCCTACCTTCATATCTCAACAGCGGTTGCATCGATTGAGTTCTAAGTAGACTCAATTAATAGCCGAATGTTAAATTATATCCCAAGTAGCAAAAATACATGGTCTTATATTATGTCCATGCTGGATGCTCAACGTTTATATGTCGGCTTGACGTTCCGAAATAACAATGGATCGATATCTCGAACGCGTCAACTTCTTTTATTCCTTTATTCGATCTTGAAAATTTACAATGGAATTTGTGGCAAAATTATACAATTGTATGACATATATATATATATATATAAATTCAATAATTATATTTTACTATAAATTGGTGCTGATGTACGATTTTTTACCTGACGCCTTTTTTTATCTGTCTTTAAAAAAATAAGTTTTTTTACAATTAAAATAATTGTATATAAATAAATAATAAGACCATCGGGAAATTAAATTACAAAGAACGTTAAGATGTTAAAATTTACATCAAGATTTTCGTCGAGAAATAATTAAAAACAAATTTTTGATGTCGTGTTTTATTTCATTTGAGCTTCCTTAAAAGTTGCTTCTCAAGAAGCAGACTTCGTGGCGAATTCGATGTGCTTCAGACAAAAGTTGCCAGCCTTATTTTGCAAGTTAAAAGATCCGGTTACTCATCGTGAGTGCATCCAAATTTAATGCGAACGATATTCATGTTTTCTTAGAACGTTAACAATGCTTGAGAGAGAAAGAGAATTATAATAGATACAAAATACAAATAATATAATATGCAAACATTGAAAACATTGTTAATAATTACTATCTAAATAACACAGTAGTTATCAAACTTTAATAATTGATAATGAACGAATCATCGAAACACCAACATACATACTTTTCATAAATACAAAATTTTAATTTAAAGCTGATTAAAATTTAATTAAATTAAAGAGAAATACATTTATAACACTTATTATATACTTGTTCAAAATGTTATAAATAATCCAAAAAAAATAGCGAGACTAGAGTACCAATACTAGGTGCACAATAGAGAAACAACTGCACATATGTATGTGTAATGTGTAATTCTGATTAATTAAATATTTTTTATTTCGACACAATTCGACAGCGAGAAATATATCGAATTATTATATCGATAAGTGAACCCTTAGTGGAACCAAAGTCCGGGAATTCGGCTGCAGGGTTTCGCTTAAAAGGATTTGACCAATGTTTCAGCATACTTACTGAAGAAGAAGGACTGTTTTACGGGGGTTTTACCTTATAAATCAAAGACATCTTTCATTTGAAACACACAATTACAGAAATCTCAATAATTTCTCGTAAACCGTGACACATCGTGACTGGTCGTCTTGCAGCATGTCTTTGAGCTCAGATTTCTTTCCGCGGTTGCCCATTGGGAAAGAAAACGACTCTGCCGTAAGAGTAAACAACCAGGTTACAACGTTCGTTTCTTTAAAACGCGTTAAAAAGAAAGCTCGTAAGAAGAAACAGATAGTTCCTGTCGCGAGGAGATTTATAGTCAAAATGGAAAAATGTCGACCATTTCTGTCATTTAACATGACATATCATTCTCTTGTATAAAGATTTCTTCCCGCTCATTTGTTTCGCTAAACAACAACAAGAGAAAACTAATTTTCCCTTCTTTTATGAAAGATACTTCTTTTTGTACAGTTGTAATAATAATTTATTATTAATAATTTGTCGTAATTAATAATAATTTGTATTATACGAGTAACGTATGTTGCACTTACTATTAACATACGTTGTATAAAATTTTTCTGGAGCAGAACTGGAGCAGTTTCGACAAGAGTTTTCGTTACATTTTCGAGTTTTAAATTAATTCGAGCTTAAAACTTAATAAATTGGATTGGCGTAAAATTATTATATAATAAATATCTAATTTATATTGAAACTTATAATATAACGTAGGTAAAACTTTTTTATTCCGCTAATAAAAAAATTTGCAAATTAATAAAACGAGAAGGTTGCGTGTGCATCGTGTGTTCGAACATGATCGTATCGATATTTCATTAGTAATCTATATTCTTATTACTTCTTCTTATTACTTTCTTTTATCATGGGTGTAGTATATTCATTGCTATCGAATGAAAAATCGCCAGCTAGATAGATCAAGACAATCGTGATCGGTGGCGTTAATCCATTAAGCTCCTCTAGTCCGACTTTCCATTAAATTTTCCATGTCAGCCCGCAATAGTAATTAGCGATAATTACGTTCAGAGCATCGCAGCATCGATCAACACTTAATTAAGCTGAGAAACTCCATGCAAAAGCTCCGCGAGAATTGAGCCGTAAAAACGGGGGGAGGGGGCTTTTAACGCCTCTTTAAAATCCGTGCGGGACATCCTCGACCAAGCCGTCTGGACTCACCCCCATAATCGGCGTTTACCCCCATAATCTTTCACGGCTGAGACGTGAAGAAGAAGAGGGTCCAATATCGCGATAGTAGCGAGGTGCTACGTCGATTCCCTCGTCTTAAGCTTATCGCCCGTTATCCCTACAACTGCCGACACTTTGCATAATAAAACGCTACGTATGCCGAACTACCGCGATAATTTCGGTGACCCGAATTATGAGGAACAATGAGATCGCTTCAATTATCCACCGGCAAGCTCGTCCATCCCCATCTACGTTTTGTTACGTTTCTCTTTTTCCCTTCGCTATACTCGCCTTTTTATGCTATAATATATATATACACACACACACACACACACAGACACACACAGAAAATATAACTTTTCACTTCGTTAAATAAAATACTTTATCGTTCGTGCTGACTATTATTTCGAGGTGATTCTCTACAGCTTTTAAATTACCTTATTTCTATAAAAGTGTTGGAACATCTTAATTTGGATTAGCTAATAAACATTAGATTGGCAGATATACCCACCAAGGATCACGTAGTAACACGGCGTAAAATTATACGACTGCTTGAAAGTAGCAAAATATTATCATAGATCAATATCCAAAACTAAGAATATAATAATCATAATATAATATATGTTCATTCGCAGATCTTTATGAATTAATAATTCAAATAATTAAATATTGCAAAAATTGCAAAATGGTACAGAACTTTTCCACTTACTGACGGACACCTTGTATAATTTTATAAATTATTTAATCTATAGTTATATAAATTTGATACAACGCGCGCAAAAATTATGCTAAAATTATTTATCTCTGATATTATATATATATATATATATATATATATATATATATATATATATATACTCTATACAGCTTTTTATCTTTACAATCACAGATAGAGAAGAGGACAAAAATGCAAAAGTACTTTCCTAAACGTGTTACGTCATGTCACGACGTTTGAAGTGACGGAAAATAAAATAAATTTGCAACTTGCTACAACGTCGACGATAATGCGTCATGGTGTGAATAGCAGCTCTGCATTTCAATAACAGTTATGTACAGTTCAGAGTCTGCAAGTCTGAAGCAGTTCATTCGCTTTTCTGCTGTATATGAGAAGAGATGGCGGAGATGCCAACGATACATGTCTCTCTTCCTCGAGATCATCCAAGCGAGATGAGCACTCTCAGTTATTACAAGTAGAACAATGATCTTAGTCGGGTACGACACGGCATACTTAATGGCCCGGGCTGCGAGATGCAATAAGGGAAGAAAGGGCGGTGGGCTCGTCTCGCCTTTGCTACTCGCGCGATAAGCAGCTACGTCACATCTGGCTCTGTACATTTAGTAGGTGTTTCGCTTCGTTCGAAAGAATTCAAGCGTTAATCGCGAACAAAACCGATGATAATCTAACTTTCGGTCTACGATACGTTTGCCAATATGAGCTTGGGAATATAATTTATTTTATATTATCAATCGGTGTCTTCTTGGGGGGGGTGCAAAGGGGTGCTTGGGATTGCTTATTTCGCCTTGCACAGAAATATTTTGAGAAAGGAGTATCTCTCAAGTGGAAAATAATGCTTAGTTCGCTTATTTGCGTTATTTGGAGCTTACTCTGTACTGTCCCGAGTGCACAGCCATGCTTTATAAATTATATATATATATATATACAGGCTCCGAAATGTTCAGCGTATATATGTAAAATAGGAAAATCGTGCACCTTTTTTTCGTCGGATTTCGTAGAAAATGAAAGATATACGCGTCGCGGCGCGCCGACTCCAAAGTACAATAAAAAGAAATCCTTTTTGGATCTGAACATGAATTATCCTTGTCCATTCTAGACTAGGGTGTATCCGTTATTGCTACCCTTTCTTCTCCCGCCCATCTTTTTAATGCATTGAACGGACAACTCAGACGCTTAAATTGCTTCGTTAAATCGGTGAAGGCGCCGTCGCGGTTTCTCTCCGTTTTCCTCAAGTACTTCTTGTTCTATTTCTCTCTCTCTCTCTCTCTCTCTCTCTCTCTCTCTCTCTCTCTCTCTCTCTCTCTTTGCAGTCGTCAGCGACATCGTCCTCGTCGAAAAAAGCGTCCGAATAAAGAAAAGCATGAATAATGTAATCCGTATAATATCAGGCGAATAGGAAAGCTTGACATAACCAGATATAACACGAGGGTGCATCCTTCGTGGGTTAATAAACGGGAAGAAGACTTGGCGGCACAGACATCGGGCATTTTCTCACTCGGTTGGGTTCACGCCAGATGATGAGCCTTTTTTCCTTCTCCCTCTCTCTCGTATTACACTCGTAATTCTATTGCAAACGCTAAGCGACTTTTAGCATTAGCATTTTCTTTAATCCTAAAATAAACATTAATTACAAAGAAATATTTCTATGCTTTTAATTTTAATTTTAATTTTAAATGCTAGTAGCTGCTAGCTTTTTATATATAAAAATTTGATTACACAATTTAATTTGGACTTTATTAATTATTAATTAATATCAGTCATAATTAATCATTTTTGTGTCTTAAAGTACAAGTAAAATAATAAAATATAAGATAAAATTTGTTAAGCAAAATCCTATATATTCCTATGTATTGTTATTCAAAAATTTTATTAGAGTAATTCAGATAAATAAACAATAATTTGAAGCTTTAACTTAACTGTGATTGGATACACGTTTTCCTTTTTCAAATTGTTTGTAATGAAAAGATTTGACTTAACTTAAATATTTTACTATTTGTTTACTTACTTTTATAATATATATATATATATATATATATATATATATATATATATAAAATATATATTGTAATCAAATTATATAATTCAATAGAATAAAAATCATTATTTCTGTATAATTTATCGTATCCTAAACTGTTTTATATGTTTAAAATAACATTTTTACATTAAGTAAATTTAAATTCTTTTAACATTTTCCCTAGCTATCTTTATTATGACGAAAGAGAAATTCCATCTAGTTAATATTGCAATTCATATTGCTTCGAGGCATTTATTCGAGATATTTAAATCGTCTTAGATCGTCTCTCGTAAATTTTTTTTTTAAATATGTCCGTATTTGAGTATGCCTCGAATTTTGCATAGGTCGGATGATTTAAATGTCGCCGATAGGACAATTGGTATTCGGATATACAACCGACATTAATCTCATCACAAAAGACTGCGACTGCGTCAGCGACTCTCGCGTAATCTGCGATTCTCAGCGCTTGGCACCCTTGTCATCGTCGTCGTCGTCGTCGTCGTCGTCGTCGTCGTCGTCGTCGTCTTGTCAAGTGTGTACCGTAGCAGAGAATAGTGCCAACGTACTCTTCGTGTTGTTCACTGCAGACGGGAGAGAAATTGCTTGCCTCGGTCCGAGTCTCTCTCTCTCTCTCTCTCTCTCTCTCTCTCTCTCTCTCTCTCACGTGATACGGTTTGCTTTTCTTTCGATAAAGACGATAAAGACTACATTATAGGACCACATTAATTCGCACATAATTGAAACTGGATATCTACGCATACATTAACTACTGATTAAATTCACAGTACAATAATTGTGCATGTAAAAAAATACTTATTATAGGAACATATATTATTTATTATATAAAACAACCTGGCCGTTCATATGTTTTTTATGTGCGATAAGGAAATTTAATTTAACGTAATATTTCTCATTCATGTATAAAGTTCAAGGGAAAGAGGGATAAAATAACGACCTTAAGATTTATCGATTTTTCTGATGTTCATAGTGATGTTCAATTTTAATGTAAAAATAATATTCAATTTTTTTCTGATTAACTAAAAAAACCTCATCTCATCTGCAGAAATTGAAAGGTTTATAAATAAATTAGAATTTTGTATAATTTAATAATTTTTTAAAGATATGTCAATTTCATCATTTTGCTCTCATAAGTAATTTTTAAACTAATTTCTTTATAAATAAAAATTAATTTCTTACAACTTTTATCTTATTTTGTTATTATAATGCTTGAATAATGTATTAAAATACAAATAAATAATACTTAAAAATGAAAAATATTTTTTATAATAATGAAGAAAATAAAAGGAAATAAAATTCTTTAAGAAAATAAAATTCAGACAAAAACAAAAAATAAACTAATAATAAACTTATTTATATTTATACAATTTGAAATAAAAGAAAATTAGAAGCCGGAAAAAAATAATTTTTTAATACAGTTATGTGACTTTTGATATGACATTCGTTATCTTACCATAATCATTATATTTATTTATCCATATCAAAAATGTTGCAATATGAAAAATAATGATATGTTACATGCATTTTTAAATATATGATATGATATGATAGTTCTATAGAGAAAGTAAAAATATATTTACTACATGTAATTCCTTTAAAAAAATATGACAAAATTATTAGAATGTGTTTAAAATATATTTCTTATCATATTATCTATTGTTGTTGACAGATTAAAATTAAATTAAAATAAATTATTTACTATACCTATTAAAAATCTTTAATATTGCACGGACTCATTATCTTAATTATACAACTTAAAATAAAATAAAACTAAAAGCCGAAAAAAAAAATAATTTTTTATGGTTATATGATTTTTTATATGACATTCGTATCATCTTACCGTCATTATATTTATTCATATCAAAAAATGTTGCAATATGAAAAATGGAAAATAATGATATGTTACATGCAACTTAATTATTAGCAAAAAAAATATTAGCAAATTGTCATTTTATCCATTTCGTCGTCTTATTTTTCCTTTCCATACCGAATTTAAAGATATTTAAAATATTCAGGACATCATTAGCTAAATATGTCTTTACCGTCAGTACGTATTTTTACGCAACTCGTTTTCTCGAAGGATGTGGATACACATTTTTGTCATTACGAAGTGCACTCTGGTATATCGTTACCAGTCCGCGACATCGGATTATGGTGTGTGTGTGTGTGTGTGTGTATGTACATTCGTGCCGTGCCATTATTCCGCCATAGTGCGGCGCGGAAATCCTCTTTTCCGGTTTACACCGTGCGATCGATCGATACTCCGATGATCGCGAGCGCAAGCTCGGCAAGCTCGAGGGGGGGGGGGGGGCAAGATTACGCTAAACCGCGGGGTGTTGTGAACCACGTAAGACGACTCGCGCGCAATTCGGGACAATTTCGGGGTTTAGTGGTTTCTGCTATTTGCACGGGAAATTGCGCCTGCTGATGTCACATCCGTTAACCCTCCTTCGCGCGGGACGCCCAATTGTTCGACTCGTAGCCGCGGGTCGATCGTGGATATAGCGTTGCGACCAGCGGTGGACCTCGGCTTCTCGCGACTCAAACTGGTGACCCCCGAAGGACGGACCGGGCACAGGGGGGGAGGAGGGGGGGGAGAGAGAAGGAGGAAAATCTGCTCCCTATCTTTCTCTCAAATGCTCCCGTAAGGTCAGACACTTGACATCGTTTCGCATTGACGTCGGCCCCCTTATCTGAAGAATGAACTCTCTTGTTTTTCCTATTTTCTCGATTCTCTCTGCGCGAATCCGTTTCAGATGTTTTCTGATATCGGCCCGTAATTTTATCGAACAATCTCTCTTTCTTTCTCGTTTCCCTCTATGTTATTAGGCAGTGCACACCTACACACACACACACACACACACACACACACACACACACACACACACACACACACACACACACACACACACACACACACACACACACACACACACACACACACACACACACACACACACACACACACACACACACACACACACACACACACACACACACACACACACACACACACACACACACACACACACACACACACACACACACACACTACATATATAGAGTACAACACAGAAATGTATGAAGAAAGTTTGTTGCAATTTCGTCATGTCACATTTGTATCTGTCCCAGAAAATGACGTCACAATATTTTCTTACTAGAAAACTCCTGTGATGAAATCATTATTTCCCTTTTCCCTTTTTAAACGTTAATACTTTCAGTTGATGATTATATATGTTTTATTTAACAGAAAGACAGACATGGTAAAAATTTTTTGTCGATTTTGTTTTATATTTATTTTGTAAGTTTAAATAAGCCATAATAAAAAAGATTGCTTTATACATTTATATTAAGAAATAAATACTTAATTAATATTTAAGTGTGTAATAATCGCACTTATCGGTTATAATATTTCAGATTATTTTATAGAGTACACATAATTTTAGAATAAAAAAAAATGTAATACTAATAAAGTTTTACATTTATACAGATACGACACAATCCATTTCCTTCTTATCATTTTATTCAGTTGGCAGGAAACGAATTGGCTTGCGTTTTCAAGAGTGATGTTACTAGGGAAATCTGAAGGCAGATGGCAATAGGGATAAGACAATTAAGATAAACGATGAAATATCAAGTGCCGTATTGAATCTTATTAGACTGTAAGTCTAATTAATCTAAATAAGAGCGTATCGCTAACATTAGACGTTCCGTTATTTGCATTCTCAATATTTTTTTCACGGTATTACGCGTCGCGTCATCCGCATCTCCAGAGAACTTCGGGGTAAAACCAATTCAATTAACTCGTCCACTTCGACGTCGCGCGCGTCACAGAGGTATCAGAGCGTTCCCTTTCGGAAAGCCGCTTCCGTCTTCATCCTCCGCCTGCGACTGCCGTGGCGTGCTTTGGCGACCAAGTACACGTCGTCACCAAATGGAATAATAAATCACTCTCTTAACGGCGAAATATCGCGCAGACGGTCGGAGATTTTATGCAACCAGTCTGCAGAATGCATATACTCGGATGCATTAATAGCAATCTCGTTGCATTCATATCCAGCTGACTTAATGGGACGTACGAAGAGGGAGAAGAGAGACAGAGAGATAGTGAGAGAAAGAGCGCACGAGCGAACGAAATACATAAGAGAAAGAGAGAGAAGAAGAGTGTATGTGTGTACTTGTACGTGTGTGTGGTGTGTGGTGTGTGTGTGTGTGTGTGTGTGTGTGTGTGTGTGTGTGTGTGTGTGTGTGTAGGGGGTGGGGGGTGATGCAATGACAGCGGGTGAAAGGGGTGCAAAAGGTACGAGACTGAGAGAGAGAGAGAGAGAGAGAGAAGAGAGAGAGAGAGACGCAGAGGAGGATGAAGAGGAGGCAAAGCGGACAGGGACAGAGAGAGAATTCAATTCCACGGTCGATTATGCAGCCAGTCTGTCGGATTACTGCCGGTACGCGTTTCCGTTTTGCGCCGATGAAGGGATTACCTTGCGTGTATACGCAAACGCACGTGCACTTGGAACGTCGCCTACACGAGCAGACCGTGAGGTACACATATATGTATATAAACGTTGCAATATTGCTGCAATATTGCAACATTTGTTGCAATATATAGCTAGAATGTTTTATATTTGCATCATCAATCTACATTTTACATCCATATTAATAATAGGGACATAAAATCAATATCTCGTAATAATTAAATCGGGATAACGAAAAAATATTTTAGATGTCTTGCTTTAATCGAGTTTACGAAAGGGAAAAAGGAGGAGTTAAGGGAAAAACAAATCAATCAAGTTATCGATAAAAATATGTAGTTATAAATTTATAAAGAAAGATTTATAATTTGTGGCTCTTTATAATTACATTTTGCCGTTAAAAGGTAATACCGATAAAGACACTCGATTAAACAATATTATTTTGACACAAGTATTATTGTTATCTGTCCATATTATTATTTATACGTCGTTAAGCAATCCACATGTTACAAAAATTTAATTAAAAAATTATTAACAAACATAATAAAAGTAATAATGCTAATAATATTAATTTATGAGATTAGAGTTCTAGAATGTCGAAAAAATATTTCACATAGTGGTGTAAAGTTGCAAGTTAGCTCTTCTATCGCACATAAACGGTGACCGCGTTCTGGTCGACGCAATATTTCTAACCGTTGCGAGACCGAGAGAGCGAGACATATATTCTCGTTGGAAGCGTTTATTAACGCTTTTTCTACTTGTTAATTTCAAGTGGCGAAATTGGTGCGCTCCATTTGCACTGAATCAATGTCATCGTGTTCACACCGGCGATCTTTTGGCGAATCAGCGACATTCGATGCGATAATTCTCGCAACGTTCACCGACGCACGAACAACGTTGACAGGTCAAAGTCAATTCATTCGCACTGCGTTCTCTCATTTTAGTCTAAAACTTTTATTCGCGAAAGCGAATCTCTCTTTTCGCGAATTTCGGTTTGAGAATAACGGTCAGAACGCGCGACAATCGGTCGTCACGATTTACGACGTGCAATAAACCGCCACAATCGCTCTTATTATAACCGTTTCTTGTTTCCGTAGTTCCGCAGAATACATTGGAATTGGAAAAAATATATCATCTATCGTGAGATTGAGAAATGCAATATTTGAAGCTAATCGGAGCTTAGAGAAAAGCTTGAAGACAATTTTAACTTAACAAGACGATATTGGTATTGCAATGGTAACGGTCTCTAATTTTAATAATTAAATTATGCAAAGTAGGATATAATATTATTGGAATTCTTATCAAAATTTTAGTTTCTGTCGGCGAAAATTTGCAAATCAATTTCTTTAAACAAAGAATATATTATATAATTAACTAATAGCACACTTGAATATATTCTATCTGCGTGTATTATCTCGATGAAGATTTATAACAATTATTTATAACGTATTTGTATTATTTCGCATAAATATTGTATCTTGTAAAATTTTTCAACTCACTTTTTCCATGTCCTGTAAATATAGTATCCTGTAAGTTATTGTAAAATCAAAATGTGTCCGCATTTTTCTTCTTTTTCTCGCTTTGCACGCTTTGTGCCGCAAGAGTTATCATATGTTCGACCGACTAGCCGTCGACAAAAAAGAACTCATTTCTGCGAGAAAAACTCGCGAGATTCCATCGGTTTTGTGCGGGTGTACATTTTTATTTCTCGAATTCTCGAGATGCTTTCGACTATCGCGCATTGTTCAATTTCGCAGTCGTAAAATCGTCGCTATGTGTGCAATTTAAACGGCAATTAGTTCAACGCGTTTCGATACATCCCGATTATTATGTGAACGCCGATATTAATCACACATTTATTACATGGTAATTAAATTTATATCGCATACGTGGCGAGATACCAGAGATACGTGATTCATGTAATACGTTTTGGAGTTAATTAATGCTCACGTTAGCGACGCTTCCGCGGGCATGCGCACCTTTTATACGTTAAGTAATGTCAAATGATTCCCTCTTTCTACATATCTCGATTTTTAATTAACTGACCACAGATACGTACGGGTTTCATTAGAATTATACATCGGAAGGAGGATTTATTTCTACTCACGTTCATACAGGATTATTTAATTATGCAAATTGATAAATGTAATTAACTAATTAAATAAATCTGTTTTTTTATCTAATTTTATTATTTTTATTTACCAACGATGCAATAATATATTATATTCTAAATTTTTAATTTTTCTCCTCGCATCTTACAAAATAATGATAATATCGTCTAGATAATTGTAATAAAATTTAAAATAATTAATGTAATTGTGCTAATTATAGATAATTGTAATGTTAAAAAAGACAGAAAATATGCAAGGAATATTAAGAACTTTAATTTTATATTTTATTTTATACTTCTTCTTTCTTATTCTTTTCTATTTGCATTTTTTATTTTTACGGTTTTTCACATTCACATTTTTCCATTCGTTCCATTTTTATTTATTGCTTAGTTAACTGCTTAAAGCAATAATAATGTTTAAATTATGGTGTTATTTTATATCTGCAGCAGAATGTTTAATTTCAAAGTAGTAATAATGTAATCATTTCTAATTAAATTATAATAGGATGTAAAAAAATAATAATAAATTTATTCATTAATTTTTTTATATAATAATATAGTTGTATTACACTATCATACTTTATAATTGTAAAATATAAAAAATAGCAAGTATTTTTAATTATTGAAGAATAATCACATTTCAGATGTTAAATAAATAACACCATCAGTATATATTGACGAGAATTTAATTTAATATATATATATATATATATATATATATATATATAGATATCAATTTTATAAATTTTTAAAATATTCAATCTTGTTTTATAAAATTGTAAAATATCGTTATTGAACTTGGACCCTCATAAATTTATTTAATTAAATTGAAAACTGTAAATTTTGCACAGCATTAGCATAAATAATGATTTCGTTTTTTCGTAAATTCTATTTACGAAAAATTGAATAGTACTAACAATATCTTAAATAAGGCGACGGTAATCGTGCCGGTTAATCGTGCGAATTAAGCAATCGCATTGCGAGAACGAGAGATATAAAGATCCTTTTCCGTGGGAGTTTGGCGAGGTAAGACGATATTCGACGATATTCGCCTATCCTTAAGAGGGTTGTGAGATTTCACGTTTGAACATTACGATACACCGCAAATGTCTCTGATATTCTTTCTCATCCGCCCACACGCCCGGGGAAGAACAAGGGAACGGACAAGAAATTAAATCCATTGCTGGCGGCAAGTGGAATCCTACCGTCGAAATGGCGCATTTTATCGCGTTTTCCAAAATTTATCGTTACAGAATATGCTCGAATGGATATTTTTATCGATTGCTTCGCGGCCAGAAAATCGGCAATTGCTATTACTGGCCGTACGTTGTCAGATGCACTTTATTACTACTCGTAGTAAGATGCTTTTGGCACAATACGTGCATTTCGCGGTTCATATTATGACCTTTATTGCGTAAAATATCATAGAATTGGAACGGCGAGATATTCGGCGCTTTTGATCGATACAGTTTGTTGGCTTTTTTTACTAAAAATAAAATAAAAATATTGAAAGGCTGGGAAACCAGGGTTAATTAGAAAAATTTAATTAGAATTGAAATTTAATATGCTTTAAAGTTAATAAGTCTATTCGACATTTAAAACATTGTAATAATTTTTAGTACCAAGAAGGTGTTTTATTAAAAAAATAAAAAAATTTAACTTTTTAGTGAGGAAAATTAGAAATTTCATTAAGACTGCGCGAAATAATGTTTATATGACACAGGTTGAAGGTTTAATAATTGCTTTTATCGATCTTCCACGTTCTTTTTTAATTGCATGATTATTATCTAATGAGACAGTAATCTTCTTTTTATTATCTAATCGTTATACATGTGCGGGTATCAACAGACCGACACTTTTAACATAATTAGCAGAAAGTTCTCTCCTTTGCAAGTATTACTTTTCTTCCTGACAGTCACATAAACTTAAGAAAAATTCATTGCAGCGAATGGCAAAAACTTGTTCGCAAGAAAGCTCCTTATCTCTAACAAAGTACCTCTGGGAAAACTTAGCGTACTAGCAGTATTTTGAATTTAGTTTTTCCAAGAAGTGCAGAAATTAAAATTAATAGGAACTATCCTCATCGACGATCCGAAAAATAATATTAAAATAACAGATATTCAAAAATGGTTTTGATGCTATTTCTAATATAATTTGATATCATAATTATAATGCAAGAAAATAAAAATAATATTAAAGAAAAAGGAATATTTTTATATTTTGTATGCACTCTTATAGACTAAATTAAAACCAATACAAAGTTAACAAATATTAGCAAAAAATTAATGATTTTAATTTTAATTTTATTTGTGTTTGCTAGTTTTATATTTAAGATTATAAATTTATACACAAATAAAAAAATACTGTTAACATAAACAATAATATATATTTTAAGATGTTAACATCTAAAATGGATTATATATAAATTAGATCTAATTTTATATATATAGAGACAAAATAGAAAAATGGTTTGTCATCTGAAATAGATATGAAATAGATATTTTTCTCCAAAGCCTTCACGACATAAATTGTAAGTAAAATCTTGCTTGTGTTTGTATCAAAATTAAAAAAAAAAAATTAAATACAAAGTTTCAAGTTAAAAATAAGATAAGAGATTGAAGCAAAGGGAAAAGCTATCTGCCTTTTGAGACAATTGAGACATATAAAACTAATACTATAAATTAACAACATAGTTTTTTATCTTAGAAGAGAGCGATGTCCGGCCATCCGCAACGTCCGGCCAATAAGGAATCCTGCCAAGTTATTCATATAAGACGAAGGGTGACTAGTGGGGAGGGAGGGGGCAGATAAAAGTAGCCCCCTGTTAATAGCACGAGACAATGTAACGCGGGAGGATAATACCAATTAGGCGGCAGAACCAGCCAGCAGGATAAGGTTATTTATTTGACGGGTTAATTTATTCCGGATAAAAAGAGCTCAGCCGGCGAGGTACTCTGCCGGATGTACGGCTTTAAATTAAAACCTTCCCCCTCCGACACGTTTCCTCTGATGCAAGAAACATTGCTCTTCTACTATCCTGAGCTCGCTACGTTTCGCGAGTGCACTACTTTAAGCCATGCTCATTACACACAAATCGCCCTACCTCAATTGCTGTCGATGGATTGATTTTGAATATCACTTTGAATTTTCGAAACATATTTGCAACTTGTGTGGAGGAAGAAGGTTACGACCAGCGAGTGCAAACTCAATATTCTTGATGTGTGCATTTGCAGAAAAGCTGTAGCTTATCTTTTATACGAAATTAAATGTGCAAGGTGTAGGTTGCAAATTGCTTCGTTAACCGTACTTTCTTTATTGTTAAAACAAATAACGCAGTTATAATCGGTGATCATTCATGCTTGTTTGATCTGTTGTATTTTTTTGTTATAAATTCAACCAAGTATAAATAAATTTTGGATGTATTACGCAAAGTCTGAAGATACTATAGCAAACGATAAATTATGCAAGAATAGCCAAGTATAAAAAAATATCTTGCGTACATAATTTATATATTCTGAAAATATTAACAGGTTCACCATTATCATTAACATTCAAACATTTCAAACATTCATTCAAAAAAAATTTTTACTAGTCGAGCTAAAATTCCAAATGTTCTAAATACAGTTACAGTTCTAAATACAGTTACAGTTAAAATGTTACACTGTTTTTATATCTGCTTGAAAATTGTCTGTCGTATGTAGAATTTATTGCAATATTTAACAACTGTATACGAGAAAATTTAGATCTCATAATCAAATCGCACAAGCCCTTTTATATACTCAAAAATATGTTTCACTAGCTCAGCTAAAATATATCGTTATTTTTTGCTAAAAAATTGTCTGTTATACACACAGAATTTATAGCAACAAGATTTAACAATGTATGCAAGAAAAATTTTAATCTCGTAATCAAATTACATAATCATTTTTAAAGAGAAATGGTTATTATGATTAAGCTTCACAGAGAAACTTTCTTCTTAAATTTGATAAATTGTTTAGATATAAATTTTATCTCTGTCAATATTGACTAAATACAAAACATATACGATATCGCAGTGCTTGCTAGTCATTTATCCAGTTTAATTAATTTTTCTTATTGTAAATAATTTTCGCTATAACTACAAGATCATTTTTTTCTGTATAAAGTAGTGAAGATTATAAAGTAGTGGAAGAAATATGAATAATTCAGATTCTAAATTCTATCTCTATTATCTACATTAATTAAATACATAACATATACGATATTGCAGTGCTGCTTGCTAGTCATTTATCTATTTTAACTAACTTTTTAGATAAAATATTCTAGATAATTTTCGCAAGATCATTTTTTTCAGTGTTAGTAAAATCATATCATTCAGCGATAACGACATCTCAAATAATTGTTTATCATTATCCCCTCTCTCTCTCTCTCTCTCTCTCTCTCTCTCTCTCTCTCTCTCTCTCTCTCTGTGTGTGTGTGTGTCTCTGTCTCTCCTTCTCCTTCTTGCCCGTCATTTTTTTGCGCGTAGCACGTCATTAATACGACGCGATAACGAAGTGCTAAGACAGAAACATGAAAATGTCACTTTCCTCGATGTAGTGGTATAGAACAATCCGAGGAAGGAAGGGGAAAAACGAATAAAAAGAGAGAAACGATATCGAATGTATGTAACGGAATTATAGTGGAGGAGCACAGAAGAGTGCGGAAGAGGGGATAAACTTGCATCAGAACGCAAGAAGCGAAGATATGTACATATGGCCGTGGAGCGATAACGTCGGCAAAACTCGGCTCGGAGCAGGCGATACAAACAGTCCACGTCCTTACCTTATCCACCTCCGGAGCGTTCCTCCGCGTTTCTCCTCTCGCGCGTTTTCTCACCTCGTTTCTTTTCCTTTTGCTTTTTTTCGCTTTTTAAACTTCACGCGGCCGCCAAATCACGCCAAGATAATCGCGATCGCACGATGTACGATGCGATCGTGCGTAAATGTGTCGGGTATAAAAATTTATTTCCGCGCGCAGGTGTGCACGCGTGATGGACACGCGAGTCGATCGACACGGAAAGCCTCGTCCTCCGTGAAGTTTTCAACGCGGCGATTACGCGCGTGTCCGCCCGCTGTAATTTTGCCGACGCGGATCCGATCCGTGAATCGTGTCGCCGGCGTGAGCCGTCGATAAGCCCGATGTCGGTCGCATCAAGCGCGCTGTTAACGAAACCCAAAGGGCCAGTAGATGACGTCCCGATGAATGCACGGCCAATTGATCTCGCAACGACATAATTCTCTAGTGCCAGTGCCAGTGCCGGTTGTACCGACAACATGCTTCCCTGAGCCCTTTTTGACCCAAGTTGCGCCTTACCGCGCTACTACGTGGGTGATTCGACGAGCGATAAAAGTCGTTTTTTCGGAGTGCTTTCGAGTGCCGTCTGTCTGTAAATCCAGGCTATTTTTTTAACAAAGTGTGTCCTCTGTGCGTGCGAATGCGTATGTGTGCCGATTTTCCGCGTGACTCAAATATCAGTGTGTAGATATGGCCTACTACGTCACCTGTTGCTGGCAATTAACAGATGCGGGTCTCAGGCGCCCCGATGACGGCTCTGTGAAAAGCAAGACAATTCCTTAGAGCGAGCGATACGACGATACAATTGAGCCTATTGTCCCGACTTGAGTCCCATGGTTTTTGTGTGTCACATTGGTGAGTCATCGTTAAAATTTAAAATTGAATTGGCAAACGATTAATGAGGAAATGATTGGAATTTAAAATTTTATAATAATTTATTATCAATCAACGACATTTTGGAGTCATTTTTTTTTACTTTTAGATAGATTGACGCTTGGTAATTCAAAGAATTCGACATATTTTAAAACTCTAAACTTTTCTTTATAATATAAACAATAGCGTTAAAAATATATTTTCTACATGTTATTGTCCAAACGTTATAGAAATATAGCAAACGAAAAAATGCTTTCAACGTTCATACAATTGCTGTTGATGTTTTTTCGTTTCAAAGTTTGCAATTAACGTGATAAATAATAAATGCGATTTTGCGGACAGTCCGAATGCAAGTTGTTATCTAATCGGTCATAGTTTACGCAAGTTTTCATTTATACGACATTGCCGTCGCAACTCTTATCATAAAAAAATACTTTACTTTTGCATTTGTATAAAACATTTTATGATGCATAACTTTTTTGCTTTAACACCGCTGAAAAATGCTTAGCAATATAATATTTTTTACAATAATGTGCAATAATACAATAATAATTGTAATGTTCTCACAATTGTAACTCTAAGCAAATAGTGCCATTTAATATTCAAAAAATTGACTCATTAATTATAATGACTAAACAATGATTAAATAATGATTATGATGATATTTTATATTGATTAGACTATCGTGTACTATCTAATTGATTCTTTTGATTGATTCTTTTTTTTTACACAAAGCCTTTTTTTGCTACAAGATTGTCTCTCGACTGATGTAACCTTGTTGAATAGACAAAGGTATTTACAGGGTATTTACAATTTATCATAAAGTTATCAATATTATTTTGACATATGAATCAATAAATTTTGGTCTCATTGGTATTGCTTATTTAATGTGTTTATCACGTTTTTCTTTCGCAGTAACCACTCTCGTTACAAATCCCTTGACGAGTGTCATCACCTCCATAAAAGCATAGCGATTATATGAGCAATCCCAGTTGTTTCTTTTTATCTTCCTCTCTTTCTCTCTCTCTCTCTCTCTTTCTTCCTTTCTTTGTATATTGCCCTTTATTTCGCTTTTCCTCTTTTTCGTCTCTGTTTCAAAGCCATTCGATCGATAACTTTGGCCAGAGCGTCAAACTGATGGGGTTTGAAATTGATTCGCGTTGGCAACCGGTTGGCCAGCGGTAGAAACTTCCAAGGAAATGCAAATATGCCCTTGAACTCCACATCAATAGAACCTAAGCTTAGGCCACGTAAGCTTCGTTAGAATGGATGTCAGAACGGACTTATAGTCCGGCTTTACGATTACCCGACGTTTATGGGTCAAATGCATATCGTTTTACGTTATTACCTCCTCCCGTCTGCTGATCTCGATGCTAAGTCGGTTAAAACTTCCCCCGAGATTGAGAGCAATTCCCTAATTGCTCTCGATGAAAGGGTTGTGACGTAAAAGTTTGAAGGGGAAAAAAAGAGCAGCCAGTCTTTGGGACGAAAATAATACATTCATGGTGGTTTCAGCTTCAGGTTGATTTGCTTGGTCGAGTTAGAAAACGTGCTGCAAATAATATCGATCGGTGCATCATCTCCGATGGAGTTACAAAGCACTCGGCGTTATTATCCAGCATGCGATCCAGATTTCACGTAATCGCACGCAAACGCCATCTTTTTGAAATGGTGGCGGTGGAAATCGGCCCGACCGATGGCGACCGGAGAATATCGCTTCTCGGTCGGTTAGATGCTAGATACGGCAGAGCGTGTCAGTAAACCGATCGATCGACGTTTATAGCCCGAATACACGTCGTTTCTCGTTGTTAGTTATGACAAGCGATCTCGATGCCGGGCGAATTTGCACATAATTCTCTGCATCATCACGTCGCGGCCTCGAATTTATCGAATGTAACCCTTCCGAATTAACCGACACCGAGCGAAGGAATGGCAAAGTCCCCGTGCGAAAAAAGGCTTTTCGCATTTTACTGCCTACCTAAAACCGAGTAGTAAAACCGGACGACAGGGCCAGGTATGACGCCTTTTATTCGTCCTGGAGTAGTTTTCTTTGTAGCTGCAAATGTAAATGGAAGCAGATGGGAAGAGGAGTCTCTTAATAAGAAACGACTGCGGTGGCCGCGAATCTCTCTTGCGTGACGTGATAAAAATGGTAGCACGTGTGCGCAAGTTGCAGAGTTAAAACAGATTAATAAGAATGAAAACAGGTTTGAGAGGGTTCGTCTTATAAACCACGCATACGTTAACTTGAACCTGGTTTAAGTCTGATTAGTCTGTCTAATATCTTCCTGGAAACTTGCGGTAGAAAAAGATAAGAGAATTAGTGACCTACAAAGCTGATGTGGTAACGTTGATCAAATCAATCTAAATCAAATCCAATCAAGTTCCTTTAGATAGGAAAGATCACGTTTAATATATGCGTCTTAAAGTCATTTATTTAAAATTACGAGTAGCCGACTAAATTAAGAGTAGCAAATGCTTAAAGATAACGATCCAATTACTCCTTAATTCGTTAATTTATTATTCATTATTATTTATTATCTAAACTTTAGCGTTTATTTTGTTGCGGCAATAATAAAAATGTCCAAGAGGAAGTTAAACACAACTGAATTTACACCTATGTGTATAATACACACACACACACACACACACACACACACACACACACACACACACACGCTTTTATTTCTTCGATTTTCTATTTATAAATTTTTTAGCTTGCCTCTTTATTCAAGCGTTCACGTTGGTATTTACTCTTATAAATTAATATTGCGTTTCATCGCCGGAAGGACATCTTAGAACACCTTCCTACTAACTACTGAGACTTAGGACGAATACACACTATAAATCTAAAGTAACTATAAAGCCTCACGCTCCACCACTGAGGGAGAGTTAAGTGAAGCCGTAAACCCATGAGCCCATGAATCCGTAATTTCATGGTCAGAGTTTACGGTTAGCTTCCACCATATTTACGGCTATCTCTCTCTCTCTCTAAGTGTATTTGTGCAGATTAGAGGTGCATAGTTGCCTTCATAAAATACGTACGATTAACTACGCTTGGGAGACTGGATTCGTCCTGGAACTGGACATTACTTGATTTTCACCTAGAGAACACCGACAATCTTGGGTTACATCATTCATTATATATCAAATAAATATCAATTTTACGTACTTTTGTTTACAAGCTGAGAATTTTAATTTTCATTTCAATTTTTTTAGCTTTATATTAATATAATAAACATAAACTTACACATAAACACGTTCATATCATCACAAAACTCAAAATATATAGATTTTATTTCCAATTACGCATATACGTTCTTTGAAGACCTGAAAATACATACGCCTCATTAGCATTCGAATCATTCAAATTGGAATGCTAATTTTGTTGTTGTGATACCATTTTGGTTTTATTCAGTAGACACAATAGCAAACACCGCATGCATCTCCGAGCATCCTGATTTCGCGGGGGATATTATCATTGTTCTCGAGATCAGTTGCATACGCGTGTTTAATAATTACGGCGCTTGGCACTGGCCGCTGGTATCCACCACGCGCTGGAAATTTAAAGCTACGACCGACCGATAACGTTCTGTCGGGAACTATGTAATCTTATTTGAAGCTCTAATTACCGCGGTTGCTACCTGCGCCACGAAAATATGATTCGCGTACCATCTCGTGTTTCCATCTCCACGCCGCTTATGCACACCCATCCAACCATTATACTCTCTAATTATTTTTTACTCACGTAAGTCAAATATCTTTTTCTTATATCTATTTCTTTAATCCGAGCATATTTATAAACATTGTAATGTAGTAAATAAGGCTGTATTAATAATATACACCAGTTGCACACATTTTACTTTAACTATGTAATTATTATTAATTAATAATAATTTTAATAATTCAGAGATAATATTAATCTTTATATCGTTATAAAGTAACGCAAAATTTAAGTAATTTAATAAATTTACTAATATTACAATCGTAAACTTTTAATGTAGTGTAATAAATAAAGCTGTGTTAATACACATGTTAGATCAGTTATTACCAATTAATGTCAATTTTAATTTTTCAAAATAACATATCAAGTTAGTATTTTTTATAAAGTGATATAAAATCATTAAAATCACTAATATTACAAAATATTGCAATAATGTATTCAACAGACTATTGTGATAGCTCACACAAAAATTTTTTTATAGATTATTAATCTACATTTTACATCATAAATGTAATATAAATGTAATATCTTTGTAAACCTTCCAACTATTTTCCATCCATTTTATTTATATTTTATTATTTTAATCCCTATTGCAGTCCCTTTTATAGAAAAAAGGCTTAAAATTGATATTAATTAGTAATAACTGATCTAACATGTGTATTAACACAGCTTTATTTATTACTTTATTTACTACATTAAAAGTTTACGATTGTAACATTAGTAAATTTATTAAATTACTAATTCTGTGTTACTTTATAAAAATATAAAAATTAATATTATTTTGAATTATTAAAATTATTATTAATTAATAGTTAATATTAAAGTAAAATGTAGCAACTAGTGTAGTATATCATTAATACAGCCTTATTTACTACATTATTTACTACAATGTTTTAAATATGCTTGGATTAAAGAATATATCGAGAAAGTATATATGATATTAAAATATTATTGTGTATATGCTCTAAAACAAATGCGCTGACTAAATTTAAGCGAGAGCAGAGTTTCGAGATGTTTAATCTCTTTCAAGAGGACATATTGTACATAGAGAGAAATGGCACAATCAATATAGAAACATCAAACATTACCTTACCGACAGCTATTTTCATTCGCATTGTATTGCTTTGTTACGCGCGTTTATTTGCGTTCACTTGTGCCTTACTAATTCTATTAAAATAATACGTTCAATGAAGGAACGGCCGTGCGCAGCGTAACATGCATACGTTCATTGTACTGTTTAATGGTACATAACGGTGGACACGGGCGTTACTCATGTAACGTTTTGATATTTATGCGGAAATTGTGAAAAATTTACAAAACGCTCCCGTCCAAATTGGTAAGTATTCAATAAAAATAGCCACCGGATGAAAGGGAAAGTGTCCTTGTCTATTTTTTAATAAATAATATTTTCCGTCCAAACAAGGGTCAATGTATGAAAAGCCTGTGTTTGGTCATATGAATGGTACACACGCCACGTTATTTATCCGGAAACAAGCATAGTATAATTATCGTACAGTAACGCAGTAATGTAGCGTTCGGGTAATGGTTCGCGCGATTTAATGGAATTACTATTATAATTCTGCGAGCCAGGTCCATTATCCCCTTCGATCGAGAAATTTGGGGGGGAAGGGGGCGGGGGGGAAACCCCAAATAATTCGCGGGTGCGCGTTCATCAGTTCAGCGCGAGATTGCTGCATTTCGGATTTGCGATTGTGACGTTTGCAAGTCCGCAAATAACTTTTGGTGGCGAGTGCCGCAGGAGAGATCGCGTTGCTTCGATGGGGGGGGGGGGGCTGTCTTTGGGGCGTGGCAAGTGGAAAAGCGATAAACATTACGGGAGTCATCGCTAAAGACAAGTGTCTGTTTTTCTTGGATGTGCTCCAAATCTTTGCTCGCGCGAGTGTCTCAATTATTCTCGATTGCTGTATCCATTTTTTTCAATGACAATGGCGTAGATATGACATGCGACATTCTATATCGAGTGGCAGCTTACCTCGCAAATTATGCGAGCGAAAAATAAAAATAATTGATTTGTTATGTCGATAGTGAAACACTTGTTTGGAAATATGTTAGCTATTAACATATAAACATATAAATAAATAAATATATGTATATGTAACGAGAAATTAAAGAGTTTACGATAAGAACAATATGTGATATATTATTCAGCTGTCTGTTCCCGTAAATTTATATTTTATTATCTCTAAGTACGTTACATCTTTAATACACCGTTACACCGTTACGCCTTGTTATGTCTGAAAGCTCTTTTCAATTAATCTCTTGTTGCTCTTATCTCTATTCAATTAATCTCTTATATATCTTTTATTGTTATTATTACAAAGAGGAATTTTGAGACTAATTAAGACGACGACTTTTAAAACCCGTTCCGGCTGATTGTTCAGGTATAATTAAATATGCCTTTTAATATTCTACAAAAGCTTAGGTCAGACCTGACATTGATCGTCCAATTACCCAACACACGACATGCACCATCCATTTGGTTTCCACTGTAATCTTTCAGACCGAGAAGGACGTCAGTTCTCCTTATTTCCGCGTATTCGATTCTGTGGATCGATGAACGTGGAAATGGAGAGGGTTGCCGGATGGGGGAGAGGGTTTCAATACGAAGATAGAAAATGGGCGCGTAATTAATTCAGTGGATACGAATCGATGGTATCCGGTAGGTTCACTACATACCCGGTGAACCGTCAAGACACGTATAGGAGGTAGCTTCCGTGGCGCTGCATCGTGGAATTTTCTAGCGAAAACTTCCTTTTTCTAATTGCGGGAGACAATCTAATCGATCGTAGCCTCGTAACTTATGAATGACGTTCGTGCAGTTTCGTTGCCTCTCGTTCTTACGGATGAGAAGCCTAATGGAGAACACGAAAACGCCTAAATCCAATGTATATAATCAGGATTGCATCCTTGCCAGCCAGCGATCGCTCGTGCAGTTTTAAACACATAATTGGCCGCGGCTTAAATACCATTCCATCTGCCGTCATAAATACAGGATCGGCCGGTTACGAATTCTACGAAAGGTCAGGCAGTACGCTTTTCTGGTTCGCGGTCAAGTTGTCTTCGATATCTTCTCTTGATGCAACGTGATGTAACAGCGCAGAAAAAATACATTACGTCTTATCTCGTGAGAAGCGCGTGTGAGAGAATCGTTCTTTTTGGTCTCAATTTATGGCTGCGATCGAAAAAAAATCGACGTTAATATTCTCGCAGTAGTTCACTCGATTCTTCACGGTTAATAGTGATAGATAAATAAATGTGAAAGTTATACAGTCGCATTTAACCAACTAATTTTTAATTTAACATTTAAACATACTTAATAAACATTTCTTTACCTTATATCAACAAGGTGAAAAAAATATTACAATTAAAGTACAAAATAAAATTCTACATGATGATGAATACTTGCAATAATAAAATTATACAATTATATAATAGTCAGTATTTATCAAAAAAATATAAATTTATTTAATTTTTATATACAACTTGGAAATTTTCCAATTTCATCGGAGAAGCCGTCGTGCAGTTGCAGAGGTGGCAAATGAATATGTGCGCGATCGATTGTGGCAAGATACGATTGTGTATGCTTAATCCCGATATAAATACTAGATTATTCCAGTGATTAGCGCTTGGGTGTTTGGTGATTCGCTATGTAGCCGTGTGCAAAATTAATGCCGCTCGAATACATTCTCGAATCGCGATCGCAACGTGATCAACTTGTCTATATCTAAGGATAATCTTGGGACGCTCTCAAGGAGTAATGGATACGAGATAATACTCGTATTTGAATCCTCATCGAGTCAAATTACGACCGATCAAATTAACGCTGATCTGTGCATAATATTCCTCAACTTTGTTCAATAGACGATTCTACGAATCGAATATTTTGCATGGTATACTACAAAATCGTCAGAAACGTCCAAAAAAAAGTGACATAATTGTGTAATCTCTCATCTTGAGAAAATTATATTATTTCCGAGAGAAGTAAGTTTAATGCATTGAAATATCAGGAATAAAGATTATATAAAACTGAATGCTGTCCCCCGTATGTTTGCAATTAAATCTTTTATATAATATTTGTAGTTGTATCTGCTTGCACAAGATGTAAATTGTATATTACATGGCAGTTTTATTACTTCTATATTTTAATCATATTTTAGCGTAAATTTTCCGAAAAAATAGTTTCAAAATTTATGTAATATAATTATATATAAAAATGTTTTAAATATATTATAAATGATATATAATATATAATTTTTAATAATTTATTATATATATATATATATATAATGTATAATATGTAATATATATATAATATATAATATGTAAATTAATAATAATATATAATTATACGTATGACAAGTAATACGAGATATTAGGTATTCTTTTTGTTTTAAACGAAACGTAGAATTTATTCTAATAAAATAATTAGTTAATCGATTTATTTGATGACAATTATAACGACAAGCGCCATATAATCATAACTCCATATCACGGTGGCCCTGAATGCTTTAATTCACGTAGCCGAATTAAAGCCAGCCGATAAGAGCCAGCCTATTCACGGGTATATACGATAAAGAACTAGATTAACGATCCCGTTTCTTTATACGATACTGAAGTTTTAGATGATTACGGGAAGCCTAGGAACGTTGGATGATAACGCGAAGGTTTCGACGATATCATGAGTCACAGTAACGATAACTGCACGACGATGCCAGCACGACGAGAGCGCAGTATTGAATTGCAATCCTCAGAAATGGCGTCTGCATCGGTACGCGCCGCTGTTTAACAAGATTAGCGAGTTTCCAGCAGCCACCAGATCTTCCCTTTCGGGTGCGATCTCCTCCGGCATAAATCCCGGGCGGAATTAAATCGAGCGTTTTGCGTTTTGTTCACCGTTCTGTAAAAACCGTAACTCGTAACACATTCCGCACTGCGGTCGCTTTGCTGCTGCCCGTGAATTTAAAAGTTCAGAAATGAATCGGTGTCAAATATCAAGTGTAAATATCGAGTATCACATCGCATATTGCTTTCCAATTTTGTCAAATATGAAGTGGCATTTTTCTGCTTGAGAACTTGGAACTTCAAGACGTAAATATAAAATGTAAAACGTTTGTATTATATAGAGTGTTATATTTTTTTGAAATACTTCTTTCATTTAATATCTAAGGATATATATATATATATATATATATATATATAAATATATATATATATAAAATTATACATAATATAATTATATATAAAAAAATATATAATTAACTAAAAATTGTTTGTGTCTCACCTTGTCAATAATAATAATAATAATGTAAATGTGTTGCACGGTAATTTGTACATTGGCAGCAATAAAAAAAAAAAGAGTTCGACAATAGTTATTCTTGTTTTTATCAAACAAATCCAATCGTTCCTTTATAATATCGGATTTTCTAAAGCATATGTCATCAATGTGAAAGTATTGCCTAGAAGAAATCAGATTGAAATTGCACAATTCTTCAATTTATGATAAAGTAATTCCCGACAGCTGACAAAAAACTGGCGGAAGGAGGTCGCGGTATTAATATTCCTGGAAAAACGCGATTGGTACGATTTAATCTCGACGAAACTAGAACGGAGAACCATATCGATCTTACACGATCGATGCGCATATGTTATGCATTGACGTTGACACGCCGTGTCAATCCATTTGGTAAGCACTTTGATATGTCACGATGGGTTGTTATTGATTATTAAACTCCCTGACCATACGTTTTTTTTTCTATTTTTTTTTTTATATACTTTATATATATATATTTTTGTATTTTTATGTAACTGACATTCAATCTGTGATATGTGAAATTCCTCCACTGTAGAAAAATATAACGAAAATATTAGATTTTAGAGTAATAATGTTATTATTATCTAATAATAAGAGAAAAAATTTTAATATTTAACTTCTTCTCTGTTCTCTTAGAAATAGAAAACAGAGAGTAAATATAATAAAGAATAATTATAGGTTAAATATTAAAATTTTATTATATTTATTCTCTGTTTTTCTTAATAGAAAACGGAGACTGAAACATAACAAATGGAGAACAATGAGAAATAATCGTTTAATGATTTGTAAGCCATGTAGCTCGTGCCTCGCATAGTAATTCGGAATGTCCGAACACGATGTCCACGAATGCGCACACATGTAGGGCCTCGTAGGTTCGTCTTGTAATTAGTTTAGACAGAGGTGTTGCGATCGCAGAGATCGCGTGACGCAACAGCTTGCACGTTTTAATTGCTAGGGTGGTTCCAGTATTTAGGCAAGTCTTGATAAGTAGGCGGATCAGAAGGGCGGACGCGATAACGAACAGCAGGGGTTCTTTTGGTGTGAAATATTTGTTTCGGATATCTCAGCGAGGGATTGTATCAATATACAGATGTGTCGAAAACATTTCAAACAGCACAGACGATCATTATGAACTCAAAAATATTTTTTTCGGTAAATGGATTTTTTTTCTGGTTAATGGATTCTATAAAGTACATTTTGGCTTTTTCGTGGAGTTAAATCGAAGTTGCTCTGGAAAAAGTTCCTTTTCCTACTCGTAATTCGTAATTCCTTTTCATAAGCAATTAATTGCTCGTCGAACTTTTATAAAAATGCTTCGCTCATGAATATTTTGTTAGTTGCCCATGCATTTTCAAATTGATCATACGATCGTTTTAAAAAAGCTCTAACCGTTCCGATATTTAATCCAAAAAATTTTCCATGATATTTAACATATTTGCGGCGATGATACAACGCTTATACAAGCTTTATTATTTGCGCGCTGCGTGAGTATAGGCAGCGAGGAAAAATTTATTTTTTCGTACCTTTCGAGTGACACCACCGACGGCATTGCTCCAGGCTGGATTCCGCCACCTGATTGGCGTTTTTAATTTTCCATTCATCCGGACGTAGTAGAGCCCGCGGGGCACCCGACGTTTTACGTGCAAATCCCACAGTGCGCCCGCACGAGTTGCTCCGATTGCGTAGGTACGCGCTTAATAAAATCGGGGGGAGGGGGGGAAATCGTCCACGTTGCAAGTACGTCCTGTTCTCATTCGGATGGACGTTACCGGAAGGCATGTGTAATTTATTCGACGTTCATATACGAGAAAGTACATATCAAAATATAATTCTAATGCGTGGCGCGCACGAAGGAGATGTTATCTTCGATTTTTGTCGTTATATTTAGCACAAAGGATTACGGAATATTAATAACCCTCCCCCCCCTCCTCCCCCTCCCTACTCGAAATAAAAGTCCTGTATGCCAATTAGAAATTAAAAAGGGCTGATATTTATATTCTGAAAAAAAAAAAAACAAGGATTCAGAAATGACAAATAAACAGCAAATTGCATAAATCATATTCAAACGGGAATTTAGATTGTTAATTTCCGTCCAGTTAATTTAAAAATACAATTTGAATAATTCATAAATGTTTACATAATGATGCGATCAATTCGATTCAATAGTATAGTGCTTTACATTCATTTTTAAAAAACCGCAACTGTAACATAATTTTTCAAGCAATTGAAATGTTTCTTTTATTTTTCTAAAAGGTTCACAACATACGCTGCGGTAACAAGAATTAAGACAAAATTTAATTTATAATACGACTTTAAGTTTAAAGCCTATTATAAAAATTACTTATGATTATTGTACTTTTATTATTTTAAGATAATAGTTAAAAAAATTGAAGATGAATCTTATTACATTTTTAATAGAACGTTTCATATTTTATTAAATAAATAATTTATAAAAAGTAAATAATAATTTAGCATATTAATAATTTATATCTTTGTTTTAAAATTTGGTATCAGAAAATGAAAATTTAACATACAGATTATTCATACGTATGATTATTTTAAATGATTATTGAAATACATATCTGTAATCATTAACATATTAATGAAATAACACATATACATTTATAAAATTACCTTTTATAATAAAAATATATTATTTTTATTATAAAATTATTCAATTAATTTTTAATAAATCAGTCAATAATATAGAAAACAAACATTTTATTTAAGAAAATACTAATAATATTATAACACAATATTAGGTTTGTCTTACAATTGGTTTATAACATTATCAATATTTTTAATAATTAAATTTTCTATTATTGTAACGTGAGATACTTATTCTTATTAATTTATATCAACTTGCTAAAACAAAATAATTCTTTATACAACTGAAAATCCCTCACGATTTTGTTATTTTTATTATCTATATTTGATACGTCTCATCTTAAACCTCGAAATGCTAACATATCATTATTGTTATGCAATTTTTTTCATCTAGTATAAAAATGAACTCATGGGTAGCAATTTTTATACCATATTCTTTAGGCTATATTACAAAGTCATTTCATCGCTTTGCTCGTTAAAACTTCAAAGATTTCAATTTCCAAGGCAAATGTTACATTTTTTTCGAAAAAGAAAGAAAATGTGCTATATCTTTTACAACGCTACATTTTCTATTTACTGTAAGATACATGAAATGTCTCTCTTTTAAATATCTTATCTATTTTATCTACAATTTCACAACAAATTATAATTTTAAAAGACAATTCTAAAAAAATTTCAAACTTATTTTTAAGTTAAATAAATAGTTAAATAAAAAAATCAAATTTAAAAGTTTTTCTTAAATTATTTGTCTAAATATCTTATAATTTTCAAAGAATACTTACTTTATATTGAAAAATCATTATCGCTATTTCCTCTACGGTGATCTAAGAATAATATGTATAACAATCCTTCTAGTGAGTTATGTAATTTAATGTAAGCGCTTATGCAGAAAGTAATGGAATTAATTACTTTAAGGCTGTCGCAGTTCTCTTCGACATTTTCACGAGTTACGACGTTACGAGGAGTGTGTTTCTACATTGTGCATTGTGAAATTAGTCTTGTCTTCGGCGCGCGAGCATCCGCGATCGTCGCGTCGCACGAGAAGATGAAAACCCGTCGGGTAGTCGGGGCCCTCGACATCGGGAATCTCGTCATCTGCGCGACGACGATGGCGGCACTCGAGAAATACGTCGTTGCCTAATGCCACGACTTCCACGAAGCGTGGGTAATACGTATTGTGGCCCGCAGTCGTGTCGTGATTTTCACCGTACAGACGCGCCGGTGTTCCCGGGGGCGGTCACGTCTTGCGCGAGATTCAATTTGCCGCCAACCTCCGCTCCCCCGTGCCCTCCCTCTCCCCCTCTCCCCCGTTCCCCCATTCTCGTTGTCGGCAACCACCAGCCACCACCATCGCCACCACCTCCCCCCCCCGGGGGTCTCCCGCGCGTTCTAACGCGCGTCTCTTTTGCCGCTCGTTTCATCCCTCGTCCCCCTCCCCTTCCCACCCCCCTCCACCGACAACCTCCGTTTACCGTCTCAAATCGGTGAGGTAGGTATAAACGATCTCTCGGTCGGAGAGGGCGGGCAAACGGATTTCTGGGGCTGGCGTGACGCGGATCCAAGATTTCTATGGGGAAGTCAAAAATTCATCGTTGTCCCCCCACCCCCGGCGGCACGTGGCATCGCGTCGGATTGCGGAGAGCCTCCGGGTCGAGCCTCCTGAGAATCTTCACCCTCACGTGACTGGCCCCACGGCCCTTTCACGCGCGCAAGAGAGATTTCCTCGATCAGGGAAAATGAGTTTACGTTTACTGATAATACATATTTAACTAGACAACGTCTCAACGCGTAACAAAGCCGAGTGTCAATAATTAAAATACTCATCCTACTCATTTTACTCATTTAAAGAGAGGAGAGATTCCAGAAGAAATAAAAGAGAAACTGTAAGCATTATCTTATAAATATTATCTTAAATCCTCCTTTTTCTGTTAACGCATATGCACTGTCTTCATCTTTTCTTCATTTTATTTTGCAAATTACTCGTGACAAACGCTTCTTCATATTATTCATATTATCTGTTCATGAAATCAAATGTATTCGTATTAAAATTATTTAGTTGGTTTATTTGTTATATTTGCTAATTTATTGTATGATATATTTGCTTTGAAAATTATAGTTTTATTTTCTTCTCTCTTACCATAGAGAGAGAGAGAGAGAGAGAGAGAGAGAGAGAGAGAGAGAGAGAGCGCAACGTACCGTAAATTTCATACTATATGAGTAAATTGAATTGCGGAGGCCAACATGTTCTGATCTTCTACGTTCCAAATTGGCAAATACTCTCATATTTGTTTGGTGTGTGAGATATGTCTTTCATAGTTTACTCATGCAATATCATAAGCATACTTACTTACGAAAGTATTGAAAAAATATTTACGAATAAATGGAGACTGTTAAAAGTAAATTCTGTCAATCAAATTAATTAGCAAAGCGAATGTATTATTACAAATGGGATGTGTTTCATCAAACGGCCATATTGAATACTCGATCTACTAAAGAATAATGTGTGGCAATAATTATATGATAATATATATTTGTTTGCTGTCAATATTAACAAGGTCAAAGTTGAAGCTGTGATTCTCCATATTAATTTCAAATTTTGTCAATGTCTACACATTTAACAAATTTTTCTTTATATATTTATTATACAAATACGTGTGCGTGTATGAAAATAAATCTTTTGCAAAAATATATAAAGTCATATATATTATTAAATTATTAATAAATTAACAAACATTATATTATAAGTAAGAAATTATTCGTTATTATTCGTAAGACACATTAACTATCTCTAAAATATTATATCGATAGGCTTATTAAAGCTTTTGCATAAAATTGAACAATGAAAATTGTAGACGGCAATAAAAAAATAGTTATTAGTATAAAATTCGGTTAACTTATTTAATCAGTGGTTCAGCCATTCTTATGGTGGCAATGGCCACTGAGCCAAGTCCCTCTTGTGCGTCGGCATTAAAACAAGGCAATATCGCTAATGGGTTTTTTTAAACACGGTTTCCCCTAAAGCTGGTCAGTCGCTCTGCTAGCAAACGTGCCCGATGGACTCGGTGGAGAGACGATATCGGTCATGCGCGAAGTAGCGAAAGGAGAAAGTGGAAACCACCAAAACGTTCAGTCGCGGCGCAAGTAGTAAGAGTCGGGTACGCATCAGACACGCGCTATAGCCTCTCTCACTTTCACAAAGATGCTGGTTAGGAGGTTCGACGGGTCGACGAGCAAGTGATTACGTTAAAAGCACTTTACGCCTATTTTTCCCATCGACTTTATACTTATGGCGCCGCAGGAAATAAAACGCGAAATAATGCGTCATAATGACAAACATGTAATTCACGTTTGCCAATTGTTTTTCGCGATTTTTATTTCCCACGTTTTTGTTTCCAATCCATTTTTTTTCTTTTTTTTTTTAGTAATTTTAATACCGAAATTATTTTTCAAACGCAGAGATTATTAAAAGGTTCCAATTGTCAGTTTTTATTTCGTCGACAAGAAATAAAAACCTAAAATTTCCTTTTGTTATTTTATTTGATTAATTTCAATAAAAGTTAAAATATTACTGACGGTATTCACATGAAAATGTTCAAAGTTATTAAATTATCTTTTGTAGCGTATACGAATTTGTATTTGTAATCATTTGTGTTTTAATTAAACAGATTTTTGCATTATGCGACAGAGGAGATTAATTTTTAACGAAATATTATTGACATTTAAAAAAATATTTAAGAAAAAGATACGTTTTTTTAAAATATTATTATGTAGCATTACTTATTAATTACTTATTAATTATGCTTGCATCTGTCGCTCAATCTACATTTCTATTTTTTTCTCCTATTTTTATCTGCTTTTTCATTTTTTTGATATCCAATCTCGTTTTGGATGATCAGTGTTGCGGCCAAATCTCCTCACGATAATCAACGAATTGTTTCGTTGATTTTCTCGTTTCTAACGTTTATTTTTCCCATCACGTCTTACCTCCTACCATAGTAACGTACGGCTCTTCCTTTTGCACGCCTTGATCTCAAGATAGCCCGTCCTCCTACGCCACTGTTCTACCCCGCCGATCGCTTCCGCCTCCCGTAATTTCCTCTTTTCCTCCTTTCCCGTTCTTCTGACTCTCAAGTTTTTATCGGCGGGTACGGGCCTCGGAATGGCCTCTCCTCGACCGTGCTCCATTTTCTCGTTTTCGCCTCCTCAGCGTTCCATGGTTCCATGGTGTCTTAACAAGAGAATCAATGTCTCTGACTGTGTTCCCTACACCTCGGCCTCGTTTAATCCGCGCAGATATATCCAACGTGTCAATTACGGCATACCCCTCTCCCCCCTTATTACGCGAGCTTGACTTTCATGACCCGTTTGTAAATTTATAAGGGGATCTCGTGCAAAAAGAGAGGGCTTACCGCTAAGGGAAAGGGCGGAGCCGACGGCCGAAAGGGAGCTCGAGAGATGGTGACCCGTAGATACAACTGCAAAACTTCGAAAGGGTTGCGCCTCAATAGCTAATTCTTGAAAAACACGCCTTGAGATTATTCATGGCTTACGAAGGAAAGAAACCTGACATTTGAGTTGAACGAAATACATCGATGGTGAAATTAAAAAGTACAGAATACAGATAAGAAAGATTGATAAAGGACTCAAATATTGATGGAACATCTGACATTTTTTTTTTAACCCTTCATTCCTTATATCAATATTTCTCTTTTAGATAAAAAAATATCTAGTAGCAAACGATACTACAATTTGAAAGAGTAATATTTTAAAATTTTATAATCATTTTTTTTTTTTTCGCGATTGTCAGAATTAAAATTTAAAATGTACGCGCACTGATGTTGCGAATAAACAAAGGGCGTCTTGGAAGATGGATCAAAATTATGATTAACGAAAATTCCGTCTCCTCCCCGTAAGCGAATGATCTACTAATAAATTGTAGTTTCTCCGGTCGATTGTATTTGAACGGTGCAATTAAATTAGAAATTTTTTCATCGTCGGCAGTCGGCTTTTTCCCCCCTTATTTTCCCCGTACCTTTCACCTTCGACCTTGCCTTACCGACGACCCATCGTTTACTCGCCCTTAGCTCTGCCTGGAATTACGGCACGCCACATCGCCGTCGCGTTTCTTCCTTAATAAACGTCGACAGCGATAATGCGCCTCATAGTGCGAGGGATATTTAGCGCACTTCGCGTTGTAAGCTCGTTGAACGTGAATACTTGCGACGTCCGACGTTCCGTCTTAGTTCGTTGCATGTAATGTTAAGCTCGTAATTGCCATAAAGTAGACCGTAAAACTTGCTTCCCCCCATGGAACCCTGTCTATTATACGCCTTCAGAATTTTCAAGTTTCTGCGGCGGGCAATTTTCCACTTCTACCCCATTTTCCTTCGGCTCTCAAAAGTAATCCTCTTCTCATCTTATAGCTTTCATTTAAAAAAAATATTCGAAGCATCAATCAAAACGTACGTACGAAAAGCGTACGAAGGTACTTAGATTGTACGCAAGCAAGACAAAATTTATATTTGCGTTGTTTGCACCAATTAAAAAATTCAAAAACAATTAACTACAAATTTCAAAGGATTCTTTGATTTTTTTTGAATTGAATTTTATTGTTTTTTAAATACTCCTGAATTGCTTCTTAATTATAACATCAAGACGTCACTTCTTGGATTCTAAACAATTTAACATGTAATATTGTAACAGAATAATAATTTTTAAATTGTGCAATTGAATAAATAGGCAAATAAATTTGATCTTCTATACAGAATTTAAAACATCTAGGGCCAATTTCATCCGATTTTTAATTTAATCGGTCGATTAAATGAAACTTTTATGAATTGTAAATTATGAAACTTAAAACTGATCTTATTATTTCGCTTTCCTGCGAAGTATGATTTATTTATATAAGATATAATTTTAAATGATAGTTTTAGTTAAAGTAATAAAGAAATTAAATTAAAGATGATCAGTTCTAAGTTTTATATTTGATATTTGATTCATAAATTTAATCAATCAATCAAGATAATCGGAGATGCAACCGGTCCTTAATGTTTAAAAAGTATTAAGATATAAAAGGTAGACCTAAAGATTATTACTGTTATTTTTCAGAAAATCAGAATTTCAAGGTATAAAAAAGCATCTGTCAATGAAAAGAACCTTTGTATGTACTTTCAACTTTAATTGTAATATTCTTTATATTTTTTTATAAGGTCATAACGCATCATCTATCTAATATACACAACACAAATACATATACATATTAAACGTTTAATTTTCTCAGCGACCGTATTTAGTGGACGCGGTTTTAGACTCAATTCCGACTGGTCTCACGAGTCCTCTTCGTGAAAAGCTCTTCTGATTCGCGGAAACACTACAACTAGCAGCCCGACTTTATCCTCCGATTGCCAAATGGCAAATTTATTCGGTAAAACGTCCACCATATACTCCACTCCCGCCCCCCGCCCCCGCCCCCGCCCCCCCGTGTGTTGGCGACACGTGTCCCGATAACGGACCGCTGCGCCGCAAACTCATTACGAAAACGAATCGGGGGCCGATCTGGGCTCGTTCGATTCCCCTAACGACGCTGTTTCACATATAAAGAATTCAGCGTTAATGTGTGCGGCCCGCTACGTGTGCGCACGTACTCGAGGCATTACGTTTAATTACGCGGCTAAATATCCGGCCCACGTGGTCGCGATTAACGAGGTCAGTTGCTTCGGTCCACGCACGCGACTCGCTCGCGGTTTGGCGCTCTCTCTCTCTCTCTCTCTCTCTCTCTCTCTCTCTCTCTCTCTCTCTCTCTCTCTCTCTCTCTCTCTCTCTCTCTCTCTCTCTCTCTCCGTAAAACGATTAGATCGATGTATCGAGCATCGTAAGTACCGCCTTTGTGCCTCGCCATTAAAGCTAAAGTAAGCGAATCTCTCGGACCTCGTGGACATTTTTTTCAAATCAAATAGTATCTCGACCTTATCAAATATTGATTAAATACACGTGCCTGTGCTCAATTCAAAATATACATTCCGCGTAGTGAAAAGTTGAATAAAAATTTCTCTTAACTATTCTATAAAAACAATAGAAATTGCTATATAGCTATTTATTACAAATTTATACAGCTTTCTATATAATACTATGTTATTTTTGTAAAATTATGATATCCGATATGCAAGGTAAATTCTTTAAGATTTATATCGGTCTGCTCAGTGTCGTTTTTATATCGATCGAATTTAGATGATGGTCTCAGCTTACTTTGCATTTCGACATTCAAAGGACTTATGGGCTTTCCATTCTATAAAATCTACTCACATACACACGAGCGTTACAGCGCTATCGAGGACCTTTGGCAGAATTTATAAGAGAGGTGTTCTTCGATATTCAGAAAGTCGCGAGGATCGACGTAAAGCGAAAAACATTGTTATCGCGATAAATAAAAGGTAATGGGATTTGATGACAAAATTTACGGTAGGCGGCGATTCTTATGACATAGAACGATGGAAGAAGAAAAAAATCGTGAGATGTATTCCGGCAACAAATAATCGCTACTGCTGATCCTTACCGGATCGGTCATTGATCTAGCTCGATTTTTTAGGAAGCTTTCTTCGAATAACGGCGTTTCCTAATACGAAGAGAAGATTTGCGTCTTCGTAAAATAGAAACATGTAACACGCCATGATGTGCGAACATAATTTTCTCATTTTATTTTTATAAGACAAACGTGGCAATCTCCGTTAGTGAAATATATCTTTTATTAAACATAAGATTAATATTTTTTTTTTTTTTTTTTTCACAAAATAAATTGAGAATTGCAAGTGTGTTCAAGCATTGAAATCGGAAGAAATTTTAATAAATTTGTTTGAAGAATGTAAAATTATATTAAAACATTCATTAATTTAAACGAACTTTACTACAAACTTCAAAGAAAGCAACATTAATTGGAGATTATATCAAGATCATATATAATGTTCAAGAAATATTGGAAATTTGCATTTTGTATTGGCTTACAATAACAAATTTTCTGAGAAATGCATGTTTTTTTTATTCATTTTTTATAAGTCATTTTTATAAGATACTAAGATCTATCTAAATTTTATTTTGATACATTTTGTAAAAAGTTTAAAAACCAAATAACAAATTGTTTTTATATTAGACAAAAAGAAGAATGGTTAATTGAATTAATAGTAGTATTTTGTAACAGAAATTAATATTAACTTTTATCAGTTTTTCTTCCGTTACTCTTTACTTTTATCCCTCTTTCACTTGTGAGTGTGCGTATTCGTGTGTGGGGCACAGAGAGAGAGAATGATATTTTAAAAAATTCTATTTACTTTCTTGGTCTCTTCATTTCTCAGTTCGTTATGCCGAGTAATTCCGCGTTGATAGTGCCTTTCATATGCACCACTCCAGTTTGAAAAATACGGGAAGAAATCCGTTTGCGAGAAATAACTACGAGTTGCACTGACAGAACCAATCATGGTTTCCCGGATGGTTTCGGCTTTTCTGGTATCGAGAAAAGCCAAAACGATTCGTTCTGCGAATAAGAGGACCATCGGTCCAGGCTCATAACATTCGGTATGTATGTATGTTGCATGTCTAGTCACGATTGCGTAATTGAAATTTAACGTGTACAGGTAATACATTTAAAATAAGCTTTCTTAATTGTAATTTATATAAATACTATTTTATTGCATATCTAAGAATTGTCACATGTTTTATTTAATCTGTCTTTTCACTTAAAAAAACTGATATCTCTATTTTGGTTATTCATGTTTCACAGGTAAAATTGCTGAAAATTTTCAGAACATGAGATATTTTAATAATTAATTATCATGTAAATGTTTCTTATCATATCGTTGATTTTACATATATAAATAACATATTATCGTTTATGATAGAAAACATTTTTACCGAAATTAGATTAATTTTGTTTTTTTTCCTTTTTTTTATTTTAAAAATGCTGTCCATGGCTATAGAAAACGTATGAAAACGTATGTTATTCTTTATCACTTATTAGAAAATAAAGATAGACGTGCCGAATAAAATCTATATATATACTTTTATGTAAATAAAAAATAAAAGTTAATATTTGAATCTTAGATTATAGTATATAGAGAAGCTATAGAATGTGTGTGTGTGTGTGTGTGTGTGTGTGTGTGTGTGTGTGTATTTTAAAAATACATTAACATTTTTTACTCATAAAAGATCTGTCATTAAAATTAAATTTTTCAAATTTATGATATATATATATATATATATATATATATATATATATATATATATATATATTGAAGCTATTCTGTTAATTTTAAAAAGTCAAAGAGAACTTCTCCAACTTATTAAATAGGCAAATAAGAAACCTGTTTGATAATTACTGACTCATACATAACGTGATTTCGCTAATGGAACGTAACTTTCTTTGAATCTTACGATGTGCACCTGTTGCTTAAATGTCGCACCAAGCGATATCTTTTAGAAGTAACGGAAACGTATTGTTAAACTTTATTGACGATACGCAAGAATTGATCGATACGGTTATGTTGAAAGAGCAATTTTAAAATACAATCGGCAATTTTAGGCAGATCACAAGGTCAAGGCAACGAAACGTTGAAAACGTTTTGCAGAGGGGAGGGTGAGGAGGAGGAGGAAGAGGAGTATCAAGCGAGTGGCTCGTGGAAAGGAAGGATCAGGTGAGTCGTAAAGGATAAGGCGGGGAAATGGGGGTATGTGACATCCCCCCCCCATACACACACACACACGCACGCACGCACACGCACACACACCCGAGATGGACTTGCCATTATGCCCAAACTAAAGCCGGGTATTCAGCTATCCGCAAGCTTATTAGTATGCAAGCGAGCTCGTTGCCTTAGGTGGCTTGAAAGCCCCGTGTGTCACATTCACGACGTGTTACCCTAGACGTGCAACATACTGCATCGCGGCACGATATACTGGCAGCAACCCCGGCTTCTCCCCCTCCCCCTCCCCTCCCCGTCCTCCTCGTGCTCCTTTCAACCGAGTGCTTCAACCGTCTCGTACCTCTGTCTCGGAGTGCATCATTGAACGATGCGCGAAAGCGCCTAAATTATACGCCCTCTTTCGTCCGACAATCCAAAGCTAATTCCTCTAATTGGCTCCCTCGTATTTGCCCCTTTTAGGGACAGCTACGACGACGCCATGCGCGGTAGCTTAGTGTAGGGATAATGCATCCAGCAGCCCGCGTAAGCTCCGTGAGGGAGCTCGCGTAAATAGATATCTTCTATTACATAAGCAATAGTCACCGTTTACCACGCTAGCTCCGGCAAGAAATCCCGGTAAAGCAAACGACGATTACGAAGATGATACCATGATGTAAGAACATGTAAAACGGTCCTTTCGGTCCTTTCAACCACGCCTTATACGTTTCCAGTCTTCAATCTACGTTTGAAGTATCTCACGATATATATATATATATATATATATATATAAAATTTTAATAGCAAAATACATACGTATCGTCAACAATTTAGTTAGTAGATATACATCAATAAATTCCTAATAATATTTCCTTTAAGATTTTCAATATGTTGAAGGAACTTGTTGTGGTTATAATTATTGCAAATAATTAAGTCATTTGAAATATAAAATTATTAATAAAGTTATCAGAAAATATGTATTTTGACTTAGTTGTGTTTTAATATTATTATAAAACATGTGAATGATATACATATATATTCTTGAGTAGAATGTTTTATCACAAAGTTTCTTTTCGGGCAACAAAAGACAATTGTAAATAGAACTAACGATAAATAACCTTTCGCATTGAATAATCGATCAGTTCATTTAATTAGAGCGAACGCGTAGTGAGCGATGCAATAACGTTAGCATTGGCTTTGCCAGAAATTTTCGTAGGCATTTGTCGGAAAATTACGATAGAATGTAACCAAGATTAGCAGAGTGCATCATTTGATACGCTGTTAATTAACTGGGTGGCCGCCGCTAACTGAACGCGACGCTTTTTGGCACGCGACATTGCGACGATGTCCACTGCTTGTTGACATTAATAAAGCTTGCCGATACATTTGCCAACAACAATACAGCTTGAATATTTCAGCTTTAATAATCCTTCTTTAACGTTTTCTAAATTTAATTTTCTTAGCCAAAATAAAATTTTATCATAGATAAAAAGTTTAAATAAAACAAAATTTTCCCCGTACAAAATTTAACGATACATACGTATATTTTTTTTAATACTTTCCTTTATAAGCAGATTTTGCGACTGAACGAATTTGTAACTAAATTTATTCTGAAGGAAAATTAAACATTACAATAATAATGTTTATAAATTTTACCCACATATTCTAAAGATCTCTAGCAGGTAAAGTATTTAAGTATTTGTTCGCTGATAAACTATTTAGAAAATTAAAATTTTTTTTCAATTTAATTGTCTTTATTTTAATTAAAAGATTATAAGACAGAAGACGAAATTTACAAATTAGACACTTTACATTTTTGCCAAGTAATTAGAGAGCTAATGAGCTGATGATCAATTTCAAATGCTCGACTGCAAATCGGATATTCGCCAAAGATAAGCGTTCAGCCAAATCTGTGGCGAATCTTTGCTGCTTGCTTACATCGCAGCAAGATAGCATCTTTCATCGTGCAAAAATCCTCAGTGGACGAGCATATTTGCCTGCTCCGTGATAAAGAGAGATTATTTTTAGATCTTCCGTGTGTTCACTTTACGTGCTATTTAGTCCAGATAAGCTCTAGCTTCGGTTTAACCTTTTTGTCACGAGTTTTCATTAGTTTTTACTTTATTCAAATTATCGCGGTATATATTTACTTTTACTTCTTTGACAATATTATATTATACAGCTCACTGTTTTCTTCTCGCTTGGTCATACAGCAGGAGAAGGTAGATATATATATTCGCATAATATTTCCTACGTGCCGTTGACGTCATGAGACACAATTTATGTCATGTAAAATGCAAGCCGGGAATATTTGCATACTCGAGGATAGAAACGAGTTATTTTTGGATTTTGTACAAGATTTTCGCAATGCTCGACGAGAGCTTACGATGATCCTGTTTCGTTTGATATTTCTTCCTAGATATATTTGAAAATTTCGGAGAATATAAATTCAAGCATATAAAGCAAATTTCGTGACGAGACCTGGTAGTATAAATAATTCAAACAAATGAATAAAATAATAGAGTATTAAAAAAATGTTCTATCAAAAATCGACGAAGAACAGAAGAACAGAAGTAGTTTTCTTCTAACTTGTGGATAGGAAATATAAATTGGTCATTTAAAAAAGGTCACTCTTTTGCATTGAATTGAAATATATGGCCAAGCCAAGTTAAAAATATTATGAATGCTGCCATTTGCACAAACTGTCACATATATGTCACAATACAATTTATATAAAACTACGCAAACTGAAAGCAAAGCAGTGAAGCGTTATCATTATTGCTACCGCTAATGTAAAAATATTGCAAAACCTTTTTTTTTTTTTCCCCCCCCTTAAATAATAAACATCTCACGGCACGGTAACGTGTAGATAATACCAAACTGCTAGTTGCTACACTAACGAGTTGCATGTATAACCCTTATGGAGGAAACGACGTAACTTTAGTTAATCTCACTCGCCTAGTACCCTTTCCCATAACAGTTATGATGTACGTTACCGTTTACCCCGTCTATGCTTACGGACGTGCAAGCGCGGCGTAATCCGACTAATGTCATTACGGGGCACTACATAGGATTAAATCGTTGCCGCTACTCAGAAAGGGGTCACGTCATAAACTTTGCATTTACCATGTGCGAAGCCGGACATCTTTTTCGCTGTACGTTTCGCGTGGCGGTTATATGACGTGGCGTCGTTTCTCGGGACTCACGTTGGCTTTTTATCAGATTTCAAGAATGACCTGTTCTACCAACAACAAGCCGTCAAATTGATTTTACGGCTTAATGACGAGACGCGTGCGTGACGTTTCTACCAAGTCGTGGTAAGATCGTAAACTTTTTTTTTTTTTAATCATAACAACCAATAAGAAGAACTATATATCGGCAATAGTGTCTCGAACAATCGAGATAAGGCTTGTGCTGGAGAATTGCAAAAAAAAAAATGACACGGCAATTTCAGTGACATTACGTGGCTTACTTTGTAACGTGTAAACCAACGTGTAATTCGCGGGGAAGGACAGCGGTAAAGTGCAAGATGATTTACATTAAAAGCGACCGTTAAAGCGCATCCTCCGATGTGACTCGTAAGTAGATCCTGCGATTACAGTAAAACACCGGCAATAACACCGACGAAAATGTAATCTAATTGACTGTCGTCGTTGTCGTTTTGCGACAAGAGAACAGCCTGGATACACCCCGGATAAAATGTAACCCGTCGAGAGACGAAACGCTATTTTCCCCGCTTCGTTTCTTACGACGTGACTAACAAAAGTCGTACGAGAGTATGTGGCAACGACTTTTCGTCAGATCATGGTGCCCGGTAGTTACGTGCAATTTTGGCTTTACTGCTGCTTTTATTCCGCGAGTGATTTTCTGAAAAAAAAGAGGAAAAAAAGAAACGATTTTTTTTTTTTTCTATATATAGCAATTCTCTCGTCTTTTTGCAGGATAACAAAATCTTTAGGAAGAATATATGAACGTTAAGTTAGGAAATTAAATCACTAATATTTCTTACATAACGTAAATTTTATATTAACTATTAGACGTCGACAATTTTACATGATAAAATTTTATATATTCTCTTTATTGTCTTATATTTGTGAATTTTGTATTTTCAATAAATTTCAACATAATTATAATTCAGTCAAAGTATGTAAATTTAAAGTTGCAAAGTTACGCAAGTTTTCGCAATACTCTGGATATAATGAGAAAATACCGTGCGGATAAATAATAAATTTGGGAGGGGGATTGCTTAGGTGTTTGCAAATTTGGTAGGAAATTTGGGACAGGAGGAGTGGTCGAAATGACGTATCAAGTGTCGATAGGAGGAACTTTGGCTATATTTCGCAGTATACCCGAGAAGGACAATCGCATCGCGCGAGATCGAAATTGCTCGAGCGACGTGGCCGCTGTCGTTCGTTTCATTGCCGGTCATAAAATGCAGACGGTGTTTGGTGCACCAGGTGATGCTCGTGTCTGCCATCGTAGTGCCTCGCGTCACACTCTATTCCTAAAATCGTCTCCATCGTTTGCCCACTCGCTAGGTCGCTATTTCGAATCTCTCCTACCTACACTCAGCCGAAATAGCCGTACAACGTATAGAGGGAACAAACGCCGCTTTTAAAATACGTACCCTCGTAAAACTTCCACCATTCGACCCTTTCGAGAGAAGTGGCTTTATTTGTAAACCGCATATACATCTTGCGTTCTCTCTTTCTCTGGCTTCTGGGAATACGGGTTACGCTGATACATAAGCATATTTACATGTAAGTTATCGTAGAAAATTAACTCTCTTTTTCCCAAAAGAGTCAGAGTTTGCCAATTAAATATCGATATCTCGAGACATTCTGATCTGACGTTTGGTCGTTTTATGTACAAATGTAAATTTTATTTTTAAATAAAATATTTATAATAAACAATTATACTAAACTTATAATAGAACTTATATTTAAGATAATTTAATAAATTTTTATTTCTTTCTACAAACATATTTGTTAAATTGAATTCCACATTGAATTACTTTGTTTTACTTAACATAAAATTAATTTATTAATTAATATATCAATAACGAATAGTTTAAAAAAAGTTGGGAAAAAATTGGCGTTTATATAAAGGTTCTCCTCAACCCTCTCTGTCTTTGATCGACTTTTCTTTGGATACGTGTTTTTTATTTTTTAATTATTAATTAATTTTTATATAATTTATTTTGTAATAAAACCTTAATCTTATATATGAAAAAGTAAAAGAGTAATTAATAAAATTTTTAGTTATGTTTTTTAAGCTCGTTACTTTAGGCTAGATCAATGTTATTTTGGCTTTAAGCGAGACTTATGAGACTACCGAGACTGACCAATTAGCAATTAGCAAGTATATTATTTGCATTTGTATAAATATATATTATATTAAGCTGCTACGTATTTTACATCAGCATCTGTAAAATGCATGGAAACATGGAGGATCAATTTTTGTTATCGCTATGTCCATTTTTTACAGCGTTAGCGTCTTGAAAATTCAACGTGGCTGCACCATAGATGAAAAAAGGCTGCGTATATTTTTTGCTCGTAATTTGACAGGTACGCTAACAGGCTATTTAAAAAAAAGTGTGAAACATGTATAGTGCTTTGAAATATGATACGTCGAGCGAAAAACACGCACGCGTTGGCTGACTCCGTATTTGATCGAGATTATAAATCGATATGATTGCCAATATCTTCACAAAGGAAAATTGCAACAAGATAATCTTGGTCTCGTTGAAAAGCTAAAATTCTGATGCATTCAAGAATGTTTATCCGTGTTAATTAACTCGTGAGATGTTGTCTATTACAAAATTAACGCATCTTGTCTAAATTGCTCTGTTACTGTAAAAATGGAAATTACTCTGTATGTATAAATTGCAATATCTTAGTTCAAAAAGATTGAAATAATATAATAGTTTTATTAAAAAATCAGAATCAGTTTTATTAAAAAATATATATATATTTTTTTCTCCTATTCGTAAAAGTATCAAAATCAAGTACTACTCTCTTTTTAAAGAAATAGAGTAATAATAAATTTTGTATTCTTTTAATCTTCTTATTTATTTAAAAGTTTTATTTTTAATTAAAAATATATTTAGCCTCAAATCAATTTAGTCTCGTTATAGATTTTATGCCAAATATTTTCGTTTCAAGAATATTTAAAATTACGATTTTAATAAAGCATGAAAACAAAATTTAAATGTCGTAATTATTAGATTGCGACAATTAATAATATAGTATACGATTATTAATAATATAGTGAAACGCGACACTTTACATGATGGCTCTTTATGTTAATTATACTCTTTAGTGCACGTTTAATTGTTTCAGAAAAATGTAACATTATGAAACAAAAATTTCCGAAAGAAATATATTAGAAAGCAGCATATATGTATGTAAAGAAAGCAGTAGAATTAAAGTTAAAGAAAAACGTCGAACATACAAACGTTGAATAAACTAACTGTTACATACTAAACTATTGATAGTAAAAATTAAAATATTTACAATTAATGTATAACAATATGGATTATTTTATACGGTTATATTAATTGCCTTCTTTCGCACACGTTTTAATTATTTCATCAGAAAAATATGACAATTCCTTATAAAGCAATTCTTCAGAAGAGGTATATGTATTAAAGGGGGCGATACACTACAACGAGTTGAAGAGAAAAAAAAATTGAATATTAAGTAAGCTTATTTAACGGTAAATGCACTCGGCGTCAATTTATATGTATTTGCTTACCGCTGAAATCTCATACAAGCGAGATTAGAAGACCGGATTTATCGTTAAAACTAACCTTCGTTCACGCGGCTCTAAGAATTGAGTATTCGGCGTGCGGCAACGCGCCGGAATGTTCGAGACACGTCCCGCCTCTTTATTGCTAAACACCTGAAACCGCACAATATCGGCCGGACGTTACACGTCCCGCAGGCGGCTGTGATCGCGTGTGATGTGGCGAACCATCGGCGCTTTGTTGCGCGCCGATATTTGCATCGTTGATTTCTCCGATCCGGAGAATACACTCGGCCGCGAATAGCCACGCCTCTATGCGCGCGTGAAAAGCGGAGGGGGGGAAGGGAGGGGGCGGGCCATTTAAGATTATTTAATTTATACAATTAATTTTCTGGTCTACGAAGTCCGTTACAACAGTGAATGATACAAAAGAGAAATAAAAATAAAAAGAAAAGTCTTATTACTTTTATTTTTATGAGACACAGGAGGACGCGCTATGACGCGTTTAATTTAACTTCCGACCTTGTTTCTTTCATACATCAAAAAGCCGTCTAATATTGATTAGTAATTGCTATTGGAAAATATCAACTGGGAAAATAGTAGAAAAGTTGCCGCAGAAACGGAGCACGATGGCCGTTTGGCTTTTTCTTGGCCTCTAGCGTATCAATGAGGTACATCGAATTAGCTGCTCGTCGAAATAAGATTTCCCAGCGGCGGCGTCAACGTCCGAGCGACTCTTGAAGGCGTGGGGCTCACGGGGGAGGGGGAGCGCGGGGTGTGTCCAAGTTGCGGGGAGAAACGTTGGCAATATCCTGTTTTTCCAGGACTGCGGAATTAAATATTTGCCGCGACGAAACAAGAGTTACGTTCACAGTTCGTAGCCATCTCGGGGGGGAATCGTTGGGAATACCCCGAGAGCCAACGATACTGTCGCCTCGCTCTCTTCGAGCACCCTCGGGCGAGAAGCAATATACCGGAGGAGACGTCCGATATCGACGTTTTTTTTTTTTCCACGGGACTTTCGGATAATAATTTCTATGTCTGAGACTCGAGACCGGATGTGTACCGTGCGTGTAATTTACGACGGCGAATGTCGTAACAACCTGTAGTACTTGTCACAGTTATTTGAACAGTTTTCAGACACAAATAACGGTAATCCTCACTTTAAGATATTTGTATGTACAGAAATATATAACTATGTTGTTGTTGTTGTTGTTATTATTATTATTATTATTACAGCTACTTCGTATTTGGCACGATAAGGAATACTTAAGTGAACTCTTGCAATTAATAACAACGAATACAAAAGAAATAATATTAATAACTGCAAATAAATATACAATTTGTATAACAAACAAAATATGATTTACATAAAATGTATCGATATTCCAAAAAAATGTTTTTTTTATAATACTGTTAAAGAATCTCACGGTTTAAAAATTTTTATTAACGTAAATTCCCTTTCCGATGTATTTTTCTGTCTTCTTTCTTCACACGACACGCGCAACGCAACACGCCGTGTTTGAAACGGTACGCCTTGATAATGAAACTCACTCGATGTAAATGGGAAATAATTACATTGCTATAACCGAAGAATTTGAGATGTACATTGAGAAGGTTTGGCGCGTAATGCGCGCGGAATCGGCGCGCGTTATGAATTATTACGTTGTTTTCGTACGGACTCGATGGATATGTGGATATTTGGCGGGGGATGGAGGGGGAGGGGTGCGATCGTGCTCGACCGTGTAAAAATTCACTGAATTATTGGCTTTTCTGTTCACAACGAGCGACGGTGGTGGCGCCGGCCGGTATCCAGCGCGACGCCAGCAACGAATTCACCATCGAAATGCACGGCATACTTTTCGCCGATTGTTCTGCGGGCTGCGTGCAAGCCGGGTAGAAACGGAGAGATCAAACGTATACTTGATTTCTCCATTAAAATTTTATTCAGCAGGAATTCTAGACACGCCTGTGCTTTTCACAATACTCGCGTGTTGCGCTCTTGCATTTCTCGGCGCTTTTCGGCGCGAAATCCGCCGTACGATACTATAACGTAACAACGTATAAAGGTATGTACCCTCGTATATGCTTGATAACAGCCTGATGACAATTAAGACGCGATATGTAATTACTCCTCCACGATTGATGGAAATTTCAAATTAACTTATTGCCTCCGGTGCCTCACTAAATACCTCCATTTTTCCATTCACATCGGCTGCTTTCATACATGTAAAATTCACTTTTTCCAATATTACAAAAGAGTTATAAATCTATAGGCAATTTTTATTTTTATGAAATATTTTGTTCGATATTATTTGAAACAGTTTTATTAAATGTGCTTGCTTTATTTCAGTAAAAAAGTAGACAATATTTGTAGCTGTACTGACTATATTAAAAATAAATACATTCTTCAAATCTATTTTTTTATCATTCTGCTTTGATAAAACAGATTTTTTTTTTTTTTTATAAAAATATGTTTATTAAAAAAAGTAAAGGGCATTACGGTATTCAAAGGTATTCAAATAACTGCAAATATGCGCCACTTCTTTTTAGCATCATACATTTTTCAATTGAAATATAAAATTTTGACAAGTTACATCAATTTCTATCGCGATTATATACATATCTACCTTGTTACGAGCAGTTGTCACGTGACATAAAAAAAATTACTTACATAGTCGTACAATTTTAATATTTAATTGGTCATAAATAATATTTTGAAGAAAATACGTAATAAAATATTTTTACGCAACTTGTCACTTTTTAATTACGCAAAAATAGTTACGTACAGTATACGTATATGACAGTTACACAAATTTATCAGATGCTTCATAAATTCTCCACGATTTTAAACGATATTCAGGAAATAAGTGTAACAAAGGACCAATTTAGCGAGAAAACAACAATTAACTTCAAGTATCAATTCAAACCATGCCCTTTATAAAAACTGATGAATGATTTTGTTTTGTAGAAATTTTTAATTCTCATCATCATCATCATAATATAACGCTTCAAATAACACAAAAGATAACCGCTAATGGATTAACTCGCTATTCTATTTGTGATGCATGAAGATCAACTGTACGTCAGAGAAAATCAAAGTTTTTTTTTTTTTTTTTAAAGAAACAAAATTTTACGGTAGAATAATGCTCACAATGGTGCTCTACGAGAGAAAGCGATGAGTAAATACTTTCAAATGCGATGAGCCGATACGGGCAAGAAGCTCCCTTTCGCATGGACATCGTGATTGAGCCCCGCGGAACTACCGCGAAATGCCGATTGTTGTTAACTTGAGCGCAGAGTCGCATCACGATTAATTGCAACAAAGCAAGTTTCGTCGGACACATCGACGAGAATGGTGAGCAGGCCTTGTGTGCCACAAAGCTTTCAGCCCAGGATCATATGATATCTCTTCCCATCGCGCGCGCTGTAATCGTCGGACCCTCGTCGATTTGTGCGATTTGTGTTGACCGACACGAATGATATTCCTGGTTTTTACCAGACATCGCAAAGGTAAATTAAATTTTTTCGTTGATTGAGTTTCGTAGTCTGCGTAGTCTGCCGCTTCGCCGAATAATATTGCGCACGCACGCGCGATGGTCCCCTTTTACTTTATCGAGAGTAACTTTTTATACGTACACCATATTACCGCGTTATTACATTTTCTCTTCGAGACACTGCACACAAAAATGTTGTATTATAAAAGCAATTCTGCTTCTGGTTTAAACATCTTTTTAAGACGTGCGCATTTTCATTTCAAAAAAAGTATGATGATTTTTATCGATAATTAATGTGAACCTGCCGAAATAAATGGGGCTTTTCATATCTTTGCAACGAGTGCATAGAGTTCTAACTAAAGGTTATTAATAAAATTAAATTATATAAGAAAAGTGTTTTTAATTTTTTTTTTTTTTGTACTTTTTAAAGAGTTAGTTCTCTTTCCACTTTTTTGCAAATCTAGTAGCAGTACTCTATATACAGACATAAAAGGTCCTAATAAATCCTGAACCTGATAGAACCTGAACGAATAGATGATGTCATATTTCTCTCTTTCCGTTCATAATTACGTGCGATCGTAGATAATACAATTATTAAATGTAATATAATTATTAAATTTATCTATTTTAGGGCAACAAATTTGTGAAGGTATATTTAATGCAATACTCTCATATGCAATACTGTCATATTCTTATATGGATATAAATATAAAGTAATCTAAATTTGTTACTCCAATGTAGAAAATACAATTATTGATGCAACATAGTTACAATGATTTTGCAATACACAGAAAGAATGTTTAAATTAAACGTTGCTCTCGAAATGATTGGTATTTTACAAAATAATTCTCATGTTTAATTAATTTTACTTTTCTTTCATTAAATATTTATTAAAACAATTATATATTATATTTAAAAGAAGAAAATAAAAATAAAGTTATATATAGAATTTTAAGTTATTTTTTTAAATTATCAAAATATAACTATTTAAATAAATAAAAGGAACGATTAATTGTGTGTTAAAAAAGAAGGATATTATGAAAAATTACATCACATGATAAAAACACATAAAATATTCAGTTTAAATTGAGAAAACGCATGATGTCACAGTCATTCACAAATCACTATGCTATATGTATGCTGAAACTGTGTGATACATTGTGTTTTGATATAAGAAGTGTAGAATATCTTAAAAAAATACTATATTTGATAGCAAAAATACCAGATGTAACGGAAAGTTTTCTTCGTGCTGTTACTCAAATAATTCGAATCAGCCGCAAAGTAAGAAAAGTCCACGAGCGTATAAAAACTTTTCGTTTCGTTTAATATGTTCGTTATCAAATATAACATTTTTATGAAATATTCTATGTTAATTTGTTCTCATTATTCTGTGCATAAAAATATTAAGATAACGGTCACTAAAAAATGAATGAGAGAGAAGAATTTACGAGTTTCAGAATAAAATAAAGTGTTTCGCAGACTATTAATTTTTTGATGACTATACTTTAGTACTTTTATATTCAGAATAATCATAGAATAATCATATTATGTAAAGAAAAATACATACGATTTTATTTATAATACAAAAATGACAAACCACAAAAAGTATCGACATACATCTGCTGTATTTGCGAAATGAATCGATATCATGATCATATGGCAACCTTGAAATTTTTTTGTCTAAATCATTCTTTGTCAATTACTCCAATTCTCAAGATATTTAACTGTTCCCATTAAAATGAAACGCTCATTATACAAGACCCATTCTTTTTCTTTAGCCTAATTTATCACACGGTTCATGAAAAAGTGATTAAAGAAGAAAAAAGAATGAATAATGTAAGAAATTAAGCTAAAAAGAACAGATTTACACATGACTGAACTAGATTTTCAATTTTAGATTAGACCATAAATTGTGAAATCATACACATATCATTATAGATATCAAATTTTTCGATTTGATCTTTTGTACTATGTAAGATACATGTGTGTTACATTTTCATTTGAAAATTACATTAAACAACATTTCTTTTAATCTTATTGTATTGTATTATATTTCGAGCTACCAAGTCAACGTTAATATCACTTTAAATTAAAATAAACGGTAGTTTCGTCGAATAAATTGTTTATATATCGTCTCAATGAAGTCAGACGGCGATACTTTTTTGTTGGTGCAAACAACAAAAGTTTGCCGTTTTGTACGGCATAAAACGAATGTCACGCTTCGGCGGAGAGCGCGCTTTCGTGTCCGCCGAAATGTAAAACTATCCGTGGGACAGGCAGATTTCGCGGACCGCTTTTATTGCGAGCTTTGCCCTCGGAACGATGCTAATTGAAATCGTCGAATTTCGCGCGTTGATGATGTCCGCTTTGATGTCCGCCGCCTTTATACAAACTGCTAACAATAAGCGGAACATCGGGATGAGCGCGCCAATGAACTTGGCAGAGAGCGTGATAATAGAAAGCATCAAATTAAAATGCGAGATTACTCAATACGCTTTAGTATTTTGTTATGTTTAGTATTTTATATTTCGTCGCGAGTTGAAAACAAATATCTTTGCATCGTGTTTGTTTTCCAAACGTAATTACAATTTATGAACAACAAAGTTGTTCTGCGTAACAAAATAATATACCTTTCTTTATATATATTCTTCACTTCATTTTTAAATATTTTTAATTATTTTTAATTAACAGCACACCATATATAATGTGATGGAAATATCGGAAGAATAAAAGAAATAGGATTTAATTTAAAGTGATCGAAATTTAAAGATATAAATTGTTTGTTTTATGTATTTTATTAATTTTCTATCGTTATTGTAATTTCTGTTAAATTTACACGTCGATAAATGATTAAGTTAATCATTCAAACCATCGTGGGGAAAAAAGAATCGAGGAAAATCCATTTGCATTAAAGAATTACTGATTTAAGCGTGACGTATCGTGGCGTACTTACGAGAAATTTAAGGCTTCATAAATGCCATGGCTTCTACCATGGATGCAACAGGTCGCGAATTCGTCGGTAAGAATCCCTCGAAGTCGTTAAGCTATCATGTTTCAGAAATTTATATGCATACACGATTAGCTATGTCAACAGTGTTTTTTTTTTTTGCTTTTTTTCTTAAATTCTGCACTTTTGTTTTTTCTATTATATGATTTTTCTAATTTTCCGAAAGATTCCGATTTTTTGGACAAATTTCCGGCTCTGCAATAGAAAAAAATCTTCTCTCTAATCACTTGAAATTTTGATCTTTTTTTTGAAGAGAAAAATATACACAAATGCATAAGGAATCTCCGACAGAAAAGATTATTTTTTCATGATTCTTTTTTTTTTTTAAACAGAACATTATGATAATAGTAACGATTTCAAATATGATGGACATATCAATAAATGAAGTGATGTCTGACGTCTATTCTAATGATGGCATTCTAAGGGTAATGACAACACGTATCAATTATTCAATAAATTTGTTATTAAAATTTTATGCTATGATCCATTTTAAAGTACGTAATCATTTTAAGCATTTTCATTATTGATAAGAGTCATGTAATACATTTTCGAAACATATGGCAAAGATTGTTTCATCTCCTATTCGTGTTTTCGTTAATTTTGAAGATCTATACAAAAAGAATACGATTCCTTTAAATTTAATAAATTTTATGAGTCTCAAAGAAATTAATTTTTTTAAATAGTCCAAACAAACCAATTATTAATTCACCAAATTCGATTGTTTGGTTTCTCAAATGATAAATAGTTTTATTTCAAATAAAATATTTTATAGTAAATTGTTTGAAAAAAAATAACGCTCTTTATTATATGCTTTAACGATATTAAAAAAATCTCTCTTTCATTGAAACGGTATTTAATTTAGCCAAACAAACTATTATTTAGTTGAAAAATAAACTTTATTTCCTTTAAATAATAGTATTTTTTTTCTTAAACAACATGGTATATTGTAACGAAACAACAAAATTCTTAATTCAAGATAAATTTTAATACTAAAAATTAAATGTCAAGTTAAATATAATAAATTCAAACAAGTCAAACAAATAGAATTAAATCTAAAGAAATCTTTTTCTCGGTGTATTTACGATCAAAAGAACCTTGTAAAATAAGATATTGTATATTTTAAGTAAAAGTAGTCAAATCAAATCCAGCGATTTTGACAGAGCAACAGGTCACAAACTTTACCGCAAGGATGCCCCACTGCTTCGTACAAATTATTATCCACGTCTTTAATTCATATGCATGCGAAAATGCGAGAGCGCCGAGAATTGGAGCAAATCGAAGCGAAGTTGAAATTCATTTAACGCGCATTGCTCCGGGCGAAACGAAGATCGCGAGGAACTCAGGTATATTGCTGCATATACTAAGCGTGTAAATATTATCGAGGCTTTAAGCCCGTGCATGCGGTGTTATTGCGAAATAGTTGGCAAATAAATTGCGTGGAATTTATGTTGGAAAAGCCGTAAGATGGAATTAGATTGCGCGCTTAACTTTTCATCGCGGTAAACAAGTATCCATGCTGTTGGAACATTGATCAATTTTGAAATGTTAACTCAAAATAGTTGAATTGACTTTAAAATTAAAATTCCGCGAGAGCATTGTCAGAAATCCAGATACTAAACTTGATTAATTTGAAAATTTTGATTCATTATTTTTTTTTTCTTTTTTTTTTATTTTTTTATCTAATCTCTACCTCAACACTCATTTGTTATACATATGTTGAAGTGAATAATAATTTTATTAAATTTTATATATGTCTAGGATTATTGTTTACCTGCGAATTGAATGTTTCTTAATCAACTTACATCAACTTAGTATAAGATTAAATCTGCCGATAATCTTATTATCTTGCGGCAAATCATACGATATGTCTCGATAGTGTAGAACGAAGTCGCGGCGTCTAGGATGAAATATAATACCTTGGTGCTCAACGAGCAACAGGTCATCTGGTCTTGGTCAGAAGCATAGTTGATAAGTATTCTACGATCTCGTTGTAAACTATTAAATACATGTTTGCATTCGTATGCAAGATACGAAAATGTAAGGCTCGGCTGTGGTTGCGCGTGGCGGAGTAGAATTTCAATTATTTTACGCAAATGTATGGAGAAGCGTCGACAGAGGTATCCTCCACCGGCGGCTTCCTCTCCGAGTTTGCCATCGTTACGATACGAAAGCTCCAGCTGGAAAACTCGGCAACCGCATCGTCTTTCCCGTAGGACGACGTAGACGACGACGAGGCGGATAGCGAGTCGTTTGCATTCTATGATATCGCACCGAAGTGATCGAATCCAGACGCTGTTACCCGACGCTAGAAAGATCGAATCTCGAGGATAAAAGGAGAAACGTAACAAAGTGTGCAAAAATATTGAGAGAGAGAGAGAGAGAGAGAGAGAGAGAGAGAGAGAGAGACATCGATCGGGTCTTCGCGTGGGAGGATATATTGGAAAACAAATTGTTGCAAGATGATAGCAAACGAAGGAATTATCGTCGGTTCTTATGCAAGATTGATGAACAATCGGATTAATGAACTGTACCGAATCGAAAAATACGATATTCTTCGACATCGTATAAAATTTTTACCTAAGTAAGTAAATAAATAAATAGCTTCTTCTGTCTTGGAAAAATATATTTTTAATAAGAAAAATAAGATGCAAAAATTGGAAGAGACACGCAGTGATAAGTAGTTTCAAACTAATAATCGCGATATATTGTATAATTATTATATATATATATATATATATATATATATATATATACAAATTTAGATTGCGAAATGCCACAGTTAATAAAAAGAGAGAATGCAAATTTTCGATTTAAAAACATGACATATAATTAATTTGTTAAATATGACGCTTAATTAAAGAAAGAGGATATTTTATGACATTTGCACCGCCTTCTGGCTGTTTTGAACTATCTACATCTCACCTAAAAACACTTCTCCATTATTTCCCACAATCGAATTGTGTCACATAAAGCGCAGATACCCGAGTAGATACTTCAGTTTGACGTGAACCTAGCGAGTTGCTCGCTTTTCGCTCTGATTCATCGCATTCAACTCCGAGAAACACAGTGATAAAGGTTGCAATCGGACCGGCTATTCGCTCACTGACAAAAGCCGACGAAAAGAATGACGTAGATTGTTCCACAACTGTTGCACTACCGTTACATCCACTGTGTGAAATGTTATTTGACGCACTTTCGACAATAGGCCTGATACTCGCTATAGGAATGCTATAGGAAAAGCCAGCTTTTAACGATCCTTTTACCTTACTCGATGTTTTTCTTCGAAATCTTCGAAAAACTTGTATCTGCTAGGTTAATTAAAATATTCGAGTCGTAGACTTTTTGTCTTTTTGTTCTCACGTTTTTCGCATCGCTTCAAGATTTAAGAAAATATATAAAATGTTAAAAATGTAACGCCACCTCGGAACAAAATTATTTCTTTTTTAAATAAATAATAATTGTGTATTAAAGCAACAACATGTTATAAATAGCATTCTAAACTTTGTCGTGGTGCTCATCTTAATAAATTCGCAAAGTAACAAACAAATGCATCACCGTGCTATCGCTTTCTCGAGATTTGAATTTTCAGAGAAGCGCGTAACATAGAAAATACAAATAAATATATTCGCTATCGCAATATTCGCGATCAACAATTTATATATTGTATTTCCATCCACTTCTGGCTTTCAATATATCTTTCACGAGACAATGCGATCGTCTCATGATTGCGTCCGTGCTATCTCGTATTCACGCTTGACGACAAAGCGCATTGAACAAAGATCGCCGGAGTCCTTCGTCCTTTCAGTTCGTTGTTGGGCGCGACGAAGGCGGTGGTGGGTGATGATGGTGGTGGCGGTGGTGGCGGTGGTGGTGGCGAATGGGAAAGGCGGGAGGGAGGGTGGTCGCGCGAACGAGGGCGCGAGGATTCGCTTCGTCGACCGCAACTAAAACGCGGCCTCCACGACAGAGAGAGGAGAGTTCAGCTGCCAACCGGTAATGGGATTCCTCTGTTTCCCGGAACAATGATACGCTACGTCGCGGTATGAATTACGCATAATATAACGCCGGCTGGCTTGGCTCCGCGGGGGGAGTTGTGTACGGCGCGAAAGCGTACAAAGGGGAGGGGTTCAGGGTGAGCGCGCACTCTCCGCGGCGGAATATGAAATTCAAAAATCCCCAGATTGAAGGGAGAATGTATGCCGCATAGCGTTCTCGAGACGAGAGTTGTCGCGCGCGTTGTCTGCGAGCTTCCGCCGAACGGCAATCGTCGTCGGAGTGATGCAAATTGCACCGGTAAAAGCGACGATTGCGGGTTGCCCCGAGATACGTTTGGAATGCTTAATTCCAACTTTGTAAAACTGAAACTTGAGAAAATTCCACAAAATTCCATCCTATTCCCGTATGTAATAATATAAACATGAAAAAGAGATCAATGTATATTATAGTATGTAAATATAAAAAAAACGTTTTTATTTTTTTCTTGCAATTTTTATTTAGGTATGATTATTTTTTTTAGGTGTAACATATATATGTAAAATTTGTAAAATAATTTTTTAGTTTTACACACACACACATTCTTCTCGGATTACCAAGAGTATTTTTTTCCTTAATGTCTTTTACGTCGCAAGATTTAAAATAATCAAAGTAATTAAATAAAATAATTAAAGTAAACATTTTTTTTAATTATTTATATTTCCATGCTAGTCCGCGATGGCGGCTCTTTCGTTCTTTTTTCTGCTTGTTAATCAATAAAATTATTAAACTGCACTAAAATTTTTTATTTGTATAGTATTGCAGGGAGAGAAACAGAGATATTCAAATATAATGAGAAAGACAACAATAATGAAAGAGAGAATTAGACATTTAAAGAAGATAATTAAAAAATATAAGAATATGAGAATTAGAATACTTAGAGAGGAGACGTAATCTTTATTTTTTCAGACTTTTGTGGTCAATTGGAGTCTTTGATAATGAAAAGAAAAAAAGTAATAATCATCAAGAATGATTACGGATATAACGTTCAAATAATAGTTTTGAAGAAATGGGTCACGATTAAACATTCAAGGATCGCTAAAGACGTTCTAGTAAAACGTTAAAACGTTTGTAACGTTAAAATATTCAAGTAATGTTTCAGAGTTTTCACAAAAAGTTAAATGTTCAAGTACCACTCGGCAACCACAGAATATCTCGAAGATAATAAAAATGCGATACAAGAGTTATGACATTTAGTACCATGAGCTCGTGGAACTGCAATACTTGACAAAACTCAAGATCATACAACAAAGATGGCTAACAATTATGCGACAGAGGTGACAATATGCAAAATCGGAAACAAAGGACGAAAATAATGTAGCAAAAATGCGGTAATTTGTTGAAATCGGAAAGAATTTGTGAGATGATCAAACGGAATGATACGGAAGTCTCACAGAAATAGAAGATTACACTTTTCAGAATAGAAATTCAAAGTGACACGATACCGACAATCTTATTGTCCATATGCGATTCATTTGATTAAAGGCAGAATTAACGATTTTACAGAGGAAAAATTGTTCAAATCTCAAATACAAACACGTAACAAAAGCAAAAACAAAACAGACGCATAAAAACAAAAACATCATATAATAATCCATTATGAGCATTTAATGCATTTCTTATATTATTTATACTAACTTGTATTTATCTTGTATCTTCCTTTTTGTTGTTTAAGAATTAGCTAAACATTTATAGAAATTGTTGATTGTCCATTTATTTTAAAATGGTCAGAGATGTTTCCGGATAATTAGACTTTCAGGATTCCAGATTTCCAAATTATGGAGTTTTGTCGCATAAACACACAGGGGATGTAAATCCGATCGAACAACCTTGATAGTTCTTGGATAAAGTTAATGCCGACGGTAAATCTCAAACTTTGGAGATTTATATTACTTAAGAAGTTCTTAACCAAGAAGGATTTATGTATCTATACTGTTTTGAAAATGCCTCGACGTTTGTTATAAGAAAATACAAAATAAAAAGCGAAAGTTTCCGCTTTTAAAAATTCAACTTGAAAAAAATTCGACTTGATCTTTATATGGGGACTTGATGAAGAAGTTAAACCGTTGCAAGTAGATTTCTACTTCAAGTAGATTTATTTAAACCTTACAACTTTGCTACTTGTTGCTGCACTTTTTGTTTAGTTGATCACTTTCAACATATTTTAACGTTTCCAATTTCTACAACCCTCTGAAAAACTGAAAAAACTTCGCAAAAACCTAATGTAATCCAACAGCTTAATTAAAACCAAGTGAAACGATTGTTAACAGTTTTAATTATTATAAATTTTCTAGCTATTATTTTCTTCTCTGTAGAATCAATCGGATAATTTTAAACATTGCCATGAGGCATGTACGCAAAGTTTGCGAGGTACAGTCGAAATTTTGTTTACGTTTCAGCTTCGTTCCGAATCGAAATTGCAATTTAGCGACTACCTACAATAATGTCGCTCGACCGTACGCGCCGAAGATAAGGTGCGGAAGCAAGATAAGCCGCGTATTGATTCCGGGGCCGGTGTGTAACTTTCGGGCTTATAATAAAGCTTGGCCGATTCGTGGGCACGCGTGAATGCACGGATAAGATAATAACAGCGACGAGAAAGAGTCCTCGCACGCATCGGCGCGGCGACACCCTCGGAAATTTTCCTCTTGGAAGCGTACGTACGTACGTACGTACGCACATACGCACACCGGAGGTGAGGACCTGTGACACGGAGATAAGTTCGATGGGCTGGCAATATTGACCTTTCGACCCCCTCCGCCGTGTAAACTTGTGCTCGGTTATCAACATCTCTCCTCTTCTTATCGAGACCCCGGCTCGTTTCTAGAAGCACGCGCGCGCGAAGAACTTTATTACTCCGTTGAGTTATTATAATGCCGGATCGAGCGTGCATGGCACTCGCCTCATTAAATACGTAGAACGATAAAAATAACACGTAAGTGTTATCGCGAAGGAAGAGAGAAAATAATTATCTCTTGTTTCCGCTTGTTACCGACGACGCGAGTCGGTAACGCATATTTTATCGCACTTTTCAAATCAATGTGAAAGTACAAAGTTAAGGATTTTGTATGAGAAATCAAAAATATTACAGATTTTTGTTATATTTATGGCTTCTGCTAGTTCCTTATGTTGTACCTTAAATCTTGTAATTAAATCTAAGAACAAAAAAAGCGTAATTCAATTCTACATATACTTGATTGAATACCACAGTAAAGGAGATGTTTTTTGAGATGTACATTTTACCCATTGCACTTTGATTTATTAAAAGATTATTTAACAAATTTATTAAATTTATTAAACTATTCGATATCTGTTCTATCTACATTTTAATATATTTTGCAAGAAATTTTATTATTTCATTTCTTCTTTCTGACATTCCCAATTCAGATGATCGTGATGAGTGTCAGCACGACCCTTAAATATAACTTAAATTTAACTGAATTTAATAACTGAATTTTAAATATATATATTTTTGTCGTTAATAATCCTATCTGTAATTGTTTAACTATAACAAGAAATGTTTTATTATCTGTAATAATATTTTAAAAATTATAAAATTATAAAAAATAAAATTATAAAATTATTTATTTTAATTTAATGAAAAATGTATTGTATTTAATTTCTAAGGACAAACTTGGATCATTATTATTTATAAATTCTTTGATTAGAATCTAATGTAGCTAATGTTTGATTTATGTGATGTAACGTTTATTATCTTTTACGATTTAATCGTACTATAGTAATGGTGTTAAATAAGGATATTTGGTCACACTTGCTTTGACGATTCCGACGTACTCGAGATGCCACGCACTAGTGAATGAAGATGATCGACACAAGACCCAGGCACTTAATATTCATGGGCGATTCACAGAGTGACATCCGGACTGATTGTTAGAGGAGGCTCTTCGTTATTGACAGTCTAAAGGATATCTAAGCATATTACATCCCCATCACCTTTGAAAGATGTAACAATTTAAAGCAAAATCAAAAGAAAATATTGCTTTACAAATATTAAGCTATAAAATCAAAATTGAGAAATAATTATAAAGTTTAAATTGTTTCTTCATAATAAAAAGAATTTGTATTTATCTGGATATCTGGACTTGCAAATTGCGCAAAGATAGTTTAACCTTTATTTTTAAAATACCGTAGGATATTCTGCAATTATTTATTATTAATTCTAATATCGCATTATTTCTCTTCGCACGCTATTTAAATTATTTTCCACATAATTTGATAACATAACAATTTTATCTTTGTTAATCATTTTAAATAACTAATACCTTAAATTAATTCTTCTATTGTAATTTTATTGTAATTTTTTTTAAATTATTAACACACAGTTTTACTAAAGTTATTTTTGTACGTAAAGTTTGAGATTATTATAAAAAAAATATTAATATTTTCTAGACAAGTATATAAATAATGTTTACGCATATAAGATTTCTTTTTTTAATTTTTCTACCTAGTCTCGTAAATATCTAAAAAAAACGTATAAAAAAATATATATATATAAGAAATATATTGTAATAGAGTATATAAATAATAAATAAAGATATAAGTATAGTAGAAGTAATATAACGGAGCATTGCATATTAAATAGGCTTATTACAAATGCAATTGAATTTGTTGATACATTATTGAATTTCGAAATCCGATATTTACCATATGGATTCTCTTGCCAAATATAGCTACCAGGATTCTATGGTCGCATTTTTCATCGCGTTGCAAGCCCCTAAACCAGTTCGAAGAGCTGTCCATATCAGCAAATATACGAGCCGAACGAACCGTACGTAATTTTTTATCAAAAAAGATTTAAAAAAAATGTCACACGTACAAAATATATGCGCCTGTAAGAAAATTGTTTTATAAAACAATATTTTTATAACTAAAGTAAAAATCATCTTATTATAATATTATTGTATACAACTGCTTTATTAAATAGTAACATTTTATAATAATTTGTGCAAAAGTAATATCAGAAAATTGCGTCAACTAATAATAAAAAAAGTAATGTATTTAAGTGTTTACAAAGTTTTATATTAAATCAGAAAAACTGCCGTGCAAGTTAATACAATAATATTAATAATACCCTTTATTGTACACATTATTATACTTTATAATTTTATTTGACAAACAATACTTTAAAAATAGCTTTAGAATATTGCATAATAATTGCAATTGTTATTGGAGTTTGTTACGAATCCTAAATTATAAAAAAAATTTTAAGATCAAACTAACTAACTAACGGTCCGCGGTTGTATTATAAGGCTATTTTAATTTTCTTAAAGAGAAAAATGTAACACATAAATTTATTAAATTTATACTCTGTATGTCTCAATATTTTTATTACTTACTCTTAATGATTAAAAGATGTCTAAAAGATATTTTTAGATCATATATAGATACGTCGATTTTTTTTTCCCCCCTTTAAAACATTGACAATCGTTCAAGTCTTTGCGTGTACTTTTTTACGTATCATTTATAAAAAAAAAATTGTTATGGAAACAATCTTCATAGTAGCGTCTGCTTGTTTTCTCAAATCTGATCTGTCGAGATGTCTGTTAAAAATTTCCAATTTTAAAACCAAAGAGGGTTTTTCATCATCTTCCAAACTCCGCGTTTCGATACGGACTTACTTTACGTGGTGAGCCGCACAAAGAGTTAATCTGTCGAGGCGAGATACGCTCACTTTGAAATTTCGTGGAAGCTGCGCGTACGGCCCATTTAATACACAAGTGGAATGCTGCGCGCTGTGTACGAGCGAAACTATGAACACGGGTGGGCACACCAACGGCATTATCCTTGGCAATTAGCGAAATTGCATTTGGCGCGTAGCGTATGTATCGCATATCCCGTCACTGCAAGGCGGCCTAAGGGATGCCTGCGGGCGTTTCTCCGTATCACATCCTCCTCTTTCATCGTTTCCTCCCTTTTGCTCCGTATGATTACTATCCGATATATAGGGTTTCTCTCTTTCCGGCAATCTCCCAACTCTACTCCGCCGCGCCCCTCCCTCCGTTCTTCCTCCCCTCCCCGGCCCAGTCGTCATTTTCAGAGCTAAATTGGCTATTGCGAGATACAGCGCGCAACAAACGGTTTTCCCGGCGAATCCGTCTTAAACGTCATTCGGACTTATGAGCGGCTCTGTCTAAATTGACGGCCTCTGGCTAGTTTAACAATTATAATTGCTCGTTAATACAGGCAGCTTTGTGAGCCGAGCTTTACCGAATTAAAAAAAATGATGTTGCACCAGCAGCTTATTCCAGATCCAAACATTTATATTTTGTAATAATTAAATTAAATATGTACGTAAAAAAAATCGGTCGGCGGTTGATTTGCAATCAACAAAATCAACAGTCAACGTATCGAGAGACGATATTTGTCTCGCGGTATTTTTGCTAATTATTCATCTCGACTCTCGATTGGGAGTAGTAGTTGTGATAATGACATCGGAATTAACTTTGTTCTCGACAGAGGGAAGTTCTGAAATTAATTAATTTGTTTAACGCGGCACGCGGAAGAATCTCCACCTCCGGTGAGGAGGGAGGGAGGGGGGGGTGTCCGCTCGAGAAGAACTCTGTTAAAGGGATAAGAAAATTTTATTGCCGGAATACATTGGCCCGGCGGGCTTCAGCGGAAAACTGGAGATCAATGTACCCGGCGGCGTTTACAGAATGTGTTTGGGAGTAAACGACTGGGGGGAACGAGAGCGGATAAGATAACCTCCTCGAGATTCGTGCTCGCGAAGTGAATTACCGACCGGCTCCGACCCTTTCTCGTGCGATTCGCGCAATGAAATTCTCACGAAAGATTTTCCTGGTCGACGATGTAAATTTAGGATATCGGTAGCGAGGAGTTTTCCGCCGGTATCTCGAGGCTAAGTGCGGAGGTACGGTAATTTATAGTTTCCCCTTCTGCCTCTCTGAATGCCCGCCTCCCCCCGCCGCCACCCTGTATTATTAATCCCGCAAGATATCGAGCGAAACACGGAGGAATCCTTGCAGAATTCTTTACGTGCAAAAGGAATAGTGTCATTAATAATCGGAATTACCTTTTATCTCGGTAGATTGCACCGCGCGCTTCCCGTCGCGCTTCCTCATCAATTTTTTTTTTCCCCCCGCTATCTTCGGAGTATTTTGCAAGAAATATGCAGAAAACAGTATTCGCATAGTACCCCCGTGTCATCCATAACTGCAACTGATCATTGGTGACGCAAGAAATCAAGACTACTAAATGAAGAACGAGGAAATATTTTTGCCTTAATATCTTGCTTCTTCTTTTCTTGGAAAAATATAAAGTATATTGGAAATGCGAAAATACTTAGGCATCTAAAACGGATAGACATAACTCTAACGTACATATTGCGGCGTATCCGCATTAGACGAAATCACATTATTGGAATATCAGTCCTTTATCCGAGATGACGATCGCCTCGGATGCAACTAAAAGATCATTACAAAGTGGAACGGGGCGCTTCATCTATTTTCCAGATTATCTTCCACGATACGGCAAATCCCCGTCGGTCTCATTGCGGTAGATTCAGTTTCGGTCTCGCGAATAAATTTAACCGACGCGGCATCTCAACGATAGCGGTACAGAGGGAAGGAAAAAGGATCTCACATACAAAGGGAATACAGGCGGCAGAAGTGGAGCGAGTCACAAGCAAGAGAGACGTTCGCACGTTGCTCACTTCAGGAATACCTTAGCGGCTCAATCCCAGTTCTGAAGGCATGTGGTCCCTCGAAAGAATGGCTCTAAGCGAGGAGTCAGAGTTGCTTGAAGAAAAGAGAGAAAGGGACCTACGGGAGCGATTTCGCCCTGCCCTCCAAGAATTTCAATAACCACTTTTATTTCTGTTACGCTCGCTGAAAAAAATTTCTCGTTACTGCAGATTTCCAACTGTCATTGCGGCAGAAAGAATAAATATAGAACGAAACAACAAGACGACTAACGGTCGAAGACTTTTCATAATTTTTTTGAAACTAATTTTTTTTTTCATATAAATTTTTTACTTTTTAATAAGCTCCAGAAGCATTAAGAAATGTTTTTTTTTTTTAATATATTCAATTATTTAATTAACATTACTTTAAATATTTTTTAACGTAATTTTAGAGAGAGATATAGTTTTAGTATTTTATATATTTAATTGTTCTTAAATATATGTTTAAAAATTTGCAAAAAAGGAAAAATATTTCAAATAATTAATAATCAAGGAGAATACTGGATTATACAAGATTCAAAAACTAGATAAATATTTCTATAAAGTATATATAACAACGTTATCGTGCGTTTATTCTGACCTTAACCATATTGATTTATTATATATTTTGCTGATATTTTTTCCCTGTTATTGCTATGCCATGTTTCTAAGGTATATGTTACTATCGTAATGATAAATAAATATAAAAAAATATATCAGAAAAGAATTTGATATTTTAAAACACAATTTAATAATTATTTTTTTTATTATTAGATATCAACAGAGCATGTTTAATTGTAAAAAAACAGTTACTTTCATGAAACTTAACATATACGATTAATAGGAAATTCTCCAATATAACAATACACTCAATAGACCTATACATCATAACATGTTGATGAACAAAACACATTGGCAGAAATTGTTAATTCAGTTGTGTTTATTGCATTTATTTTTTTTATTTTAAAAATTTCCTCAGTAAAGGAGATCTATAATTGATATATTTTCTATCAAAAAAATGTCTCGCAATTAGTAGTAAACGCATTTTTTTTTTTTTTTTTGGATAAGTAAAGCATACCAAAAATACAAAAGTCTTTTGTAATTTGCGCAATAATTAATGAGAGATTAATTTACAAAGGTCCGCGAATGATCGTGAAACCGCGAGAAGATAAAGCTCAGCGTGCTTGCGGCTGCTATGAGCTGCGATGAGGTGTTAGGAGGTGTGCTTTACAAATGATAGAGCATCCGTTTATAGTGCACACCTCACCACGCTCCTGGCAATCGTGAGTGGATGCTTTATCATTTAACGCAGGGCTGTCCATTCATGCGGATGCACGCTCATTCGCGGATATTTATAAATTAATATCTCGTTAATTATTTCAAAGTTCGCAAAATGACAGAGGACTTTTCTGCACAATTTAACCCACTCTATCCGCCTACGAGAGATACAGTTATTATCAAACGCCACAAAATTTTAATATAAAGATCTATCTCGGCAAAACTCTGTATTAAAATTCTTCGTAACATGACTAAAAAAAGTAAAATATCAAAATTAAAAAATGCTTTTTGTAGGGCATAAACAATATATTCATGACTTTTTGATCAAAGGTTCAATTTATCGTTAACTTTTTTTATAAAAGTTCTGAAAAGATCTTCAAATATCGCAAAAAAACCATTTTACCGTATCAATTATTTTGAAAACCTAATGGAAAAATTTGATTGCGGCGGCGTTTTCAGCATCCAAAAATTCAAAAACACTTTTTTTAATTGAAAATAATTTTTTGCTGTAAATGAGTGTTATTTTATATAAATTACAATTTGTCTCACGGCAATTATACAATATTTTAATATTATTAGATTTTACAAAAATAATTGTATCGTATTATTTGCAATTAATTAAATGAAATTTTTAATCTGATTTTTTTTGTTTCAAGATATATAAAAAACCGTTATTCTAACACTTTTTAAATACTTATTGATACAAAATTTATGCAATGATTACAAAAATATGTTTAGTATCTATTTAACGTGAACTAACTTTAATCTTAATTTAATCTATTTTTCATTTTCTTTTAATTTTTTCATTTTCATTTTCATTTTTTTTTTCATTTTTAGTTTCCAAAATTAGAAAAAAAAAAAATAAAAATTTAAACCGAAATTAAATCGACATTAAAGTTAATCTACATTGATAAAAATAAGCATAATTAATATCACTTTTATTAGTATTAATATGAATATTTTTATCGTATTCGGCAATTGTTACTTTTAACGTCTCATGACCGGCAATAGTTATTGGCATTGATATATCCTCGTAGAAAATATTTCATACTTGCATCATATGTATCAATTTTTCGTTGCTGATTTCCAAACAAACCTTGAACGAAATATCAATTCTTGACAAGAGAAATATCAATTTCGCGAAAGGCAGAATATCAATTCTGAACAAGAATGCCAATCCATCGCTATCAATATAGGAAGTAACATAAAATCAATATGATATCAAACCATTTTTACGTGTATCTTGATAATACATATATCTCTATTATTCCATTCACGGATACCTACACAGCTATATATTTAATTCCAAATATAAATATTAAATCTTCATCGCGATAAAATTGTTCGTGGCTTATGTTAGAACAAGAAAGAAATCGTATGAGATAACATCGATTATTTATTTATTTCATAAAGTAAAGTTGAAGTATATATTTAATATTTATCTTGATTCTTGAAAAAAATTTAGAAGTATTTTAAAATATAACACTAAAACAATAATTATCTTGTACAAGTATTTCATTTGCTTTTGTATATATATAATTGTCGAAAACTCTGACTTTTGATGTAATAAATTATGGAAACAATTTTATAAAATTTAAGTTAAATATCTTTGTTTTTATGTAAAATTCATAACATAATAATAATAAGATGATTCTTCCAAGACATTTCACGGTGTAAAAGAAAAAATATAAAGCATAAAAGAGTTGTATCACTATCTATTAAAAATGCTTTATTTATAATTATTGGGTATTATTGTTAGGTGCTTTTTATGTTTTAAAAGTTAAACGCTGAGCAATCAATTTCAGCAGCTCACATAAGCAGCGCGAAACAGACAAACGGTAAAATAACAGCTATTTATTTAGGAAAGTTTCTTTATATTTTTAGCGGGATTTCTATTCTTATCGCGCCGACGGGATATGCAAATTACTATTCTTATCGGATTGAATGAGAATAGATTATACGCGGAACGAATTAGATTATACGCGCGCGGCACGAATAAAAGTGATTTTCTCGCAGGCTTCCTTCGTCGATTCCGATACGAGCGCGCGAGGTTCGTCGGTGATTTGTGCCAATCAAATAGCACGCCAATTTGGCGCATTCAATCCACCGCACGCACGCGCGACTAAACTTTCTCGATGCAACTCGTGCGAACGTGCGAAGAAAGAAAATGCAGCCTGGCAGGCCGTCGCTCACGCGAGCATTGAAAGATTATCGTGTGAAATTTATTTGAAGGGGCAGCGAATTCTCTGGCATGTGTCAATCGTCGAAGCTTGCCCCTTCATACATTACGGAATTTATTTTTCTTTTTTTCTTTCTTTTTTTTTTTTTTTTTTTGTTAATTGTCGAGAGAAAATTGCGATGAAAAATCGAAACTCCGTGTAGAGGAAAGCGTGAAAGCTTTTAATTAAATTGTTCAATCAAATGATGGACCGCGTATCAAAGACGTATTATTTCTAGTTTTATCTAAGGCATTACCGCCACCGTAATGTATACAAAAAAAAAAAAAAACACACGCAAGCAAATTTTCTTCTCGCGCGAATATTTCTCGTACGGCATATTGCACCCTTGCATTAATAAAAAAGTTCTTGTCAATTTGTTGCCATCACCGAGCGACACGAAGCGTGCCTCAATTTGCACCATTCACCGTCACATTCTGTCACAAGCTTTTCCAACATGTTTCCCACCTCGCGGGAGAACATACGAGGGAGAAGGACGTCGTCGATCGCGACGAATGCAACGAAAGATTATCGTGCGAAATTTATTCGATCGGACGAGATTGCCGAGGAATGAAGCTTTCCTTCCCTGCCCTTCGCGTCCCGTGTATCGGTGCGCATGTACATGAGAGAAAGTTTCATACACGAATGGCAAATCAATCGAGGCGTAACAACTGTCACGTCCTCGCAAACGTAGAAAATGCATTATAATACATCGCGCGCGAAACGTGCGCGCGATTTCAATCGGCAGGCGCGAATTTATGGTGGATCGAGAGATTCGGTTGTTCTAAATTGATTTTCCCAAGAACAACAGAGTCAAACTGGCACGCCATAGTCAACTTTGTAAAATCGGGTCACTTTGACGCTGCTAGTACGCGCGCATACTATTGTTCCAAATTTTCTATCCAACGGGACATTTACATATCTATATACGAGCGATATTTTATTAATGATTTATATAAAATTTTTCGTTGTGTTTCGAAATCGTTTGAAAAGTTTCAATACAAAAGCCATGCTAAAGCCATATGAAATAAAAGGATTAAGTTACGTTTATCCCAAAGTTTTATAACGCAATTTCAATAAATCCATTTCAGCGAAGCCCGACACCGTTGCTTTGTTGCACGCTTTATTTATTAATGATTATTATTTAAATTCAACAAATTCTGAAACAAAAATAACATTGGAAATTTTTACGCGCGGTCCTTCTCAATTTTTTTGCATTTTCGTGTAAAATTTTTTCGTCACGACTTTTTGACAGTATTGTATTGCATTGCATCTCTTCGTCTAGTTCTCAGTTCTTTGCAAAATAAGATATTTGATAAATTTGCGTTGGCAATATACTTTTGCCGACGGCTTTTGCGTCGACTGATTACAAATTATAAAATCCAGTCTATGGAAATCACGCAGAAGGCTTTCTTACAAATCTCAAGATGCAATCACGGCGATCTCTGAACCGGCAATATTATCGATAAATGTATCCGTGAGCTTCATCCCCCTCGGCGAGGGGAGAGGGGGGAGGGGGGTTGTATGCACGCATATAAGTTTTCTTACTATGCGTTACCCCCCGCCCTCCCCATGTGTATACCCTGAATATGATGTCCCCGTACGTATAACCATGCCATAAAGCATTTCCTTTGAAGTACGTGCCTCGATCTCATTTTATGAGAAAACATGTGGCGAGGGATCTAATATTATCGAGGAAATAAGTATATCCGAGATTGCTCGCAATATATCCTCGCTCGTCCCGTCGGTGATCAGCAATAGGCGCCGCAATAAGTATGCGGTATGCTTCAAATTTTTCGAATAACCCGACCCGGAATTCTCGAAAAATCACCTTGTTTCCGATACACGCAACACCATATACTTCCCAACAGCCACGAACGCCAATTTCCGCGTTCCATCCATTTTATTTTCGCAATAAGCCCTCCGGGCTGTTATAATTTTTCGTCGTAGCATTTTTAACGTAGAATTTCCGTTAGATTTATCTATGCTGATTGAAACATCGGTGAAATATTCTGAATTTCCACATTCTCTGTATTTTTACATGTATGTATCAATGTGCACAGTCGATACGCGTGTATCACGGCGGCGTGTCTCTCGGATCAATTTTATTCGTTTTTATAAGTACAATTTTTAAGTTATGGAGCTCTTTTTTTATAATGTAAAGATTGCAATAAACTATTTCTTATATTTAAAACCATTTCTTCCTTTTCCCCAAAGTTTGTATACTTATAATAATTGTAAATAAGTTGGTAACTTTTATACTTTTTTTTTTTTTTTTTTAATAAACTCAATAATAGTTTTATAATAATTTTAACAACTATTTCAAGTAATATATGAGGATACTATATCTACTATAATTAAAGCTGTAATGAGAAGCCTTGTGCAAATCATGACTTGCGGTAGGTCAGACCCATGTTGCTAGAATTTCTCATTTAGTTCGGATTACTGCCGATTAATGACAACTGCTTTCCCGGAACAACTTGGCGAAAACTATTAATCCACTGTTACATGTTAAACAGTAATTTCTTAATATTGGCCATAATACAACCCGCGTATGTCAAAGTCTTTGTTTGTACAATTAAATTTTTATGTGCGGCAGAGGATAATCGTAATAGTTGTTTCTTTCAAAAAATATAGCTAACATATGTAACAAGGGATAAAATTAACGTAATAGTTAATGTAGACGTAAAAGATGAGCAAAGGGGGAGAAATGTAAGCAGTGGGTGGCAGAGAAAAGTCGAACATGAAAAAGACGTATTGTTTCTTTTACAGAAAGGGGGAGTAATGGAGCTCGCCTGTCAGATCGAGTTATGTCCTCCCGCATGAGTATGAAATGCTTTATATATTTTTTTTTTTCCTTTCATTCTTACACCAACAACAACGAGAATGCAAGTAAGAAAATCGATATTGATATTTCTTCATTGCGACAATTGTAATTGTAAGGATATTTCTAATTTTACACTTTTTTTCACTTTGAAAAAAAAAAAAGTTTCAACGGACAAAATATAAACATATAAATGACAAACTGTTAAATTAGTTAGGAAAAGTGTTTAAGTTTATTTATGTGACAAATAGTTAAATTTTCAGTCGATGAAGGACGTTATTTTAAATGATAGTTAATTGCAACAATTTCACAGCAAACAAAAGCGGGTGGGGTTGAAGAGAAATAGGAGTGAGAGGAAAGAGACGAGGGTGTTATACTGTGAAATGCACGAGATCCGCCACGGACCAAATTGCACCGGCGGCACCGCCTGCGGTCAGCGGCCCGAAGGCCGTTCTCGTTGTGTGTCGCATGCGAGGATCGGACAAAAATAGAAAAAAATAGAACGAGAACAAAGTGGTGCCTCTTTATGCGTGTCCAGCCGGTAAACACGCCGCATATAACTGCATTGCGGAAGCGACGACTTCTGCGCCTCGCGGAAGTAAATGAATTCTATTTATCGCCGTGCATTTTGTTTTCCCCCTTCTTACTTTCGCTTTGTTAAAATGTTATTCTACTGAGAAATAAGATGTGGGCAAATTGTTGAAGTTCGTTCGCGTTTATTTTTTGCAACTTGTGTACAATCGCATGACCGATCGTCTTATTTAAATTTTTCGTGCTCCTTTACATAACATTGAACTTAACTTTTTAATGAAAATGTAGGCACTTTCAATCAATCGTTTCTTAAATCCACTCGTAAAATACTTTTATATAAAAGATATATTAACTTTTGTAATTCATAGATTATAACAATATCACTATTCGTATTATTATAGGATCCTATTTGTTTTCTTATTTTAATTTTTACAATTAAATAAACTGATACAATAAGTCAAGAATATATTCAAACAACAGAATGAGAGAGAATTTTTTTTGTATCTTAAATTTTCATAAATTTAAAGGCAAAGAAAATTATTAAATGTGAAAATAAAAATGAAAATTATTAAATTAATTAATTAATTAAATAAGATGTCAAAACGAATAATGCTATTTATTACAATTTATTCTTTTTACATTACACAATTAATACTTTGAATAGATTTAACAATTTTTAAATTCTTAAATTATTATAATTTTCCCTACCCGAATTTTTAGTCAACTTAACCATACTCATCCAATTAAAAATACAATTTTTAATTGAATTTCACAAATTATTGTGTTATTTATTTATATAACATTTTTATATAGTATTTATATTCCTATCTATTCGTATTCTTCAATTAAAATTATTAAAATTAAAATTATATAATCAACATTTTAAATACAAATTTAACAATTTCGAATTTTTAATTTGTAACATTTATTTGTCCGAATTTTTTGATATCCCTATCTACTCGACCGAAAACTCATCAAAACTTTTAATTCATAAATTATAATAATATTAATAATAACAAACTATTTATTCAAATTTTTATAGTATCCTATCTATTCGTATTATTTCTCAATTAACATTTTACAATTAATTTTTAATAGATTTCCATTACAGAGTTTTTAATTTTTCAATTAAATAATATTTTCATATCTACCTCAATTCTTTCCCACCCCAAATTTTCATAGCGTTGCTACCTATCAAATTTTAATAGTATCTTTATTTATTCGTGAATTTTCTCATAGCTCCCTTACTTAACCGAATCCCTATTTTTGTGCTGGCTAATCTAGCGGAGTTCCTAACCCGCGATCGTTCAATGGGAAATGTATTCAATCAGGAAAAAAAAATTCAATATTTAGAAATCCATGTCCAAAGACATAGACGGCACATAAGACTTTCCCCCCTAAATGACGTGCAATTGCACGTATGTATAAAAATCTTTACTAACTACTAACTTTTTGATTGGCATATTATAGACTAAACTTTTCTGATTCTTCAGGCCAGATCAAACCTACCTTTGCACCTGGCCACGTTGCTCCATCGTCGATTTTGGCCGTATAGCCAAAGATTCTGGCTACATATAGCCAGAGATGATTGGAAGGAGCCATACTCCTTCAATTATCCGGCTAATTAGTGCCGGCTGATATTAGATTTTTTGCTCGATTTTTACACGCGCACGTCGATCATAAAACCGTATCGCGAGGGCCATTCAAACATTAATAAAATATGAAATTTGTGATAATTTTTAAAGTTAATTTGTTATATCATGTGTTCTTGCGCAACACGTGTGATTAATCTTTGATTCAAAATAGAGATTTATACATATTTGACATTGATGAATAAAACTTAAGAAAATTGAACGATGAATGAAGTTAAAGATATTACATAAAAATGAAAATAGAAACGATTAAATAATATAATGAATAATAAGTAAACTCAAGTCGATAAAATTTAAGGCCCATATTATTCGTCCGCATTATTCGCATATTGTACGATTAAAACCGTTATTTAAATCTCACCATTATTCAGATGAGAACGTAAAAGATTCACAATGAATGACGTGAGATTCGGACGAGACAATAAATTTCTCGTGTAATCAGCATGTCAATATTACGTAATATACAATTTTACGTAATTATTACATCAATGTAAATTCAAAATCTCAGATATTGTATATGCATCTGTATAATTTATCCAATAACAATAATAAATTTAATAAACGATGTAAATGATAAAATATGATTAATACAGTTAATAATACTTGTATTAAGACAGGATTCAAATTAAAGACAAAATTTCAAAGACTTTAATGTAAAACAAAATGTATTTTAAATTAAAGTAAATTAATAATTTATGATTGTATTCCGAAACATTTGCTGAATCTCACGTCATATTAAATTTTGCTTTACCTTATGTAAAGCGAAATTATTAATTAATATAAATGGATAGGATATATATGATTAGGATCAAATCGGTTTGCTATGTAATTAATTATTACTTTTTGTTATTCGTCCACTTATATTTATGATATACATTATTAAAGAGTTTGATATATATATATGTACATATACATAGTATATATATATATATATATATGTCTTTTATGTACCGATTTAGATATTTAATCCTGGTAAAATTTAGAAAGAGGAGGTAAGGAGGACAGGTAAATAAAAACATAAGAAACGTATATTCTTATTACTATATATATATATTATTATTATTATTATATAAATATTTTTTTGCAATCTTTGTTTCTCTTTTTAGAAAGGAATATCATAAACAGATTTGAATAAAAACTTAATGTTTTAGAAAAATACTAATATAATATAAATTTTTACGTAGTTTTATCTATTATTATTAAATATATTTTAAATTAATAAATAAATTAAATTTATTTTAAAAAATCTAAAATTAAATGAATTTAATAAATATCCATATATATTAATATGTTTCTAAAGAAAATTTAATAGATTCAACATTATTATTTTTAAATTGTCTATATTATTGTATATATTATATACATATATATCTAATTTTTTAAAACATTTAAATTTTATTTATTTGTACTTTCTTGCGAGATTATTTCACTAACTTTTAAACAACAAATAATAATAATTAATGTTTCAATTGAAAGATAATATAAAATAACGAAGCATGGACACAATGAACTCTATTTCATGAGATCCATGTGTCTATTTATGTACATTTCAACATATATATATAACATAATATATCAATAAATGTTAAATATCATAAGATTAAACCAGGATTAAATATATATCCCAAACTGCATAAGCCTATCCATTTTAGGGCAACAAATCTGTGAAGATATATCCAACTTCAATACTTTCATAAATATAAATATATAAAAATGATCTAAGACCTAAATTTCACAGATTTGTAACCCCAATAAAAAAATTCATCACTCACCGATCAGATGCGCAACAGCGGAGTGAATCTGCCACGTAGCTACGATGATTCTGTAACAAAGAAACAGAATATTCAAATTATAACAGCGCTCTAAATGACAGATAATTTAAAAAGTAATTTTTACGCGTACCAAATCTACACATTGATTCAAATCTACACATTTGTTTTTCAATTAAACATTCGTTAAAACAATAAAATAATTTTCAAAAAAATTTTTTGAAATAAAGGCGTACAAAATTTTAAACTGTTTTTTCCCGAATTATAAAATTGTCGAAATTTAATAACCTATAAATATATGTGAAACCAATTAATTTTATATTAACAAAAAATGTATATTTACCGCAAGGTTGCTCCGCTGGTGCCCGATGCCTCCCTTAGGCCTCCTCCTCCTCTCAGGATGTTAGATCGTCAGATTTCCTTGGGCACAGGACACTCGCGAATTATTATAATTTTAAATAAAAGCGGACTAATTTTAAATAAAAAGTTTTTCGCGCGATACTTTACGGCACTCCACGCTTAGCTGCTCGTGAAAATATCAAATTCCGGTCCAGTCGGTCCATCCGAGTCAGCGAGGGGGATTTTCGGGACACACGTTAACTTTCAATCAAGGGTTACGACCGAAGCGAAAGAGGACGAATCGATTAAGTTGAATCCGACGTCTCTTGCTTTTTAAAAATCACGTCTAAAATTGACTTAACCATTACACAGCCAATGGTTCGGGTCGAATCACCAAGGCCGTGACTATACGCGTAATCTCGCATCCGAGCTATCGAAAAGGCTGATAGATGTGACGAGAGAAAAGTATCCGATTGCCGATGCCTAACAATCGGACAACTGAGATTCAGCCTCTCGGCCCACGTGAAAACCGCCCGAAGTAAATTCTGGTCAAGTCAGATTAAACGCGATGTTAGGATTTATTAAGGAAAGGGGAAAAAAAAAGGTAAAATGCCGGTTAAAAATTACGTGAATCAATGCGTGAACCGCACCCGCCACATAGGAGCCATTGAGCGACTCGTGGCAATGCTGTGTTGAAAGGAAAAAAAATCAAGAGTAACGACGAAAACAAGTCACTCGATCGTAATCTCCCGAAGCGAAACGCGCGGCGCGACGCGCCGGCTGCGGTTTGTTTATTCACTTAAAAATCAGCGGCGGAAATGTCGGTCAAAAGCCGACCGATCAACGCGTGAAACGCGTTTGCTACATAGGAGCCATTGAACGACTCGTAGCTATGCTGTGTTAATACATTATTAATAACAGTAATATTACCTGACGTTAATATTAATGCTATTAATAACGGTGCAACGGGTACTGTTAGCTTCTTCGTCTTTGGGGTACGGAACCCCTCGGAATACTAAGCCCCTCAGCCACGCCAAGGCCGTACCCATTTGAGGGGGTTAATGTTTACAAAAGAGTCGTGAATTTTAAAGAGATAAGTCACGCGAAATGTATGTGTGTGTGTGTGTGTGTGTGTGTGTACTCCGTTAAAGAGTCATTACTTTGAGTTGTACTTATGAATCGTTAATCGCGCCGATTGATAAGGATTTACTGATCATTTATAAGATAATAGCAACGTTTGATATTATTTAGTTATCGAAGAAATGCGAAGAGATGCGGAGCGGCGTGTTTTGCTACTACCTGCCCGTTCGAACGCTGGGGAATGAATGGAGCGTAAACACGACGCGCTCTACTCGCCGTACGTAAACACAAACGCGCGGCGCGTAAATACTTTTCAAGGCTACCCCCAACCAACGGCCTGGCTACGACGAAATATTCAATATTACAAACAATATATGTATGTACTTAACTTACAATATACTTACACGCTACAGCATCTTTTAACAATTGAATATTAAACAGTGCGTGCGTGCGTGCGTGCGTGCGTGCGTGCGTGTGTGTGTGTGCGCTGTGTGTTTGTGTGTGCGTGTATGCGTGTGTGTGGCGCGCGCATGCGTGGTGTGCGTGGTGTGTGTGGTGGTGGTGGTGGTGGTGGTGGTGGTGGTGGTGTGGTGTGTGTGTGTGTGTGTGTGTGTGTGTGTGTGTGTGTGCTTTGTTAAAGAATTATCATTACGATACGCTTACAAACGCGAGTTAATAGGTATTTATCATTATGTTCGTATTAATATGTAAAATACAGAAATATTTAGTATCATTCGGCATTGACGAAATATAAAGAAATGCGATGCGACCACCTATCCGTATGAGTGTCAGTTAAAGAATGGTAGCACGTGGACTGATTGTACACGGCGCACTGCCAACGGCGGATAAACAATTCTCAAAGCTAACAATGTGTAAGATGAAATATTCAACATTATTACAAAAAAATTGATACGAAACGCTATAACGTCTTTAAATGCTTATATTAAATGCTTATATTTTAAATATCTTTCTGAATAATCTATCATCGTGCATTTTCTGTTTAATAAACTCGTACAAACTTACAACTATCTATTGAAAATAGATATGTGAATATCTTACATATCTTATTGTGTATTACAGTAAATAATTGTTACAATAAACTAGCTGTCGCTGTATGTATGTATGTATGTATATATTGTAATTTGCGTAATATTATAAAATACTATGCAAATTACAATAAAATTCAGAATAAGCATTTAAAAGAGCCCAATTATTACAAAAATAATTGTCCGTAATTATCGTGAATCTATTATTATATATATGAGTTATGAGCTATAACTGTCAAATGTTAATATTAATACTTGTGTAAGGTTTTAGTGATGAAGTTATACAGTACAATGTTTTTATATAAAATTATTTTATATAAAAATTTATTATTTTATATAAAATAATATAATGTTAAACAATAAATGACGCGAAACGTGCATTTCGTAATAATAATGTTCTAATATTTATAAAACACACATGTTCTAATTTTTCGATAATGCATGCAATGTTGTTTTTATTGCTAGAAAATATGTCATATATGGTTATTAAAAAATGTAATAGGTCTTTGAAATATCATATGTTATATTAACGAACAGTTTTAATTTTTCTCTTTTCAACTTACTCGTGATATTTGTCTAAATTCTTATCTGTGTGATGTTCAACGTCACGGAAAATAAATACAAATAATGAGAAAAGAACAAAATGATACGATTTACTTAGAGCTTATTGTCAGAGTAAATAATTATATTATATCGATTGGAAGTAAAAAGGAAATTTTTTTTCGAAAGAAAAAAGCGCCGTATACCTTTTACAAAATATTCTTGCGATTCACCGGCGTGAATTATCCGATACAGACATACTTCTCGTTCTTCTAGCTCGTGGTAAACGCAAAACTTGCGACGGCACTGCTCCCTTCTTCGTATCGAAGCGTGCATATACCGCTATATTGAGAATGACATGCCACCCTTGTCTTATTCGGCGGACATTTCTGACGTGTTTCTCGTGAGTTTCGTATCAATGATGGAAACACGGCCGTCAATTCCACGATAGGCGAACGCTGCGGAGAAGTAGATAGAGCGATGGCTGCTCTATCGAGTTTCCATTTTCCGGACAGTGTGCCTTACAACGTATGCCGTCGCTTACTTATTTAGCCGTTATTTCACCCTCTCACTTACCGGCCACCAACATCGCCGTTCTCCACGGTACTCGCAACCGTTCCGACTTTTCCCTCCCTTTGGCAGCTTGAGATGATACTCTTATTCGAGCCGTGAAATATTTAATGACTCACCTCTTCGGTCGTCCACGTTCTCTTGTGCTCTCTCTCTCTCTCTCTCTCCTCCGGCGCTTCCAAGCTGTCTCGTCCAGCCCCACGTGTCACTTTGCCATCGCGTGTTGTTGGCTGCAAATTACATTGTCACTGACCATCATCAAGATTCAAAATTTTGATTTACTACATAAACAATATTAATCCTTTCATTATACGTGTATCATATATTGCTTTTTTTATCAATCACGTCACGTCTCGAATTGTTTTCTCCAATTATTGGCGAATAAATAGATTAATTAATACGAAATTATTTGCATAAATGTACATTTTATTGGGTGTTATAAGTCATTAATCAAAAGAAATAGAAAATGATACGTTATATTATAAATTCGAAATTATTTTTAATAATGTAAACTAATTACAGTAAAATGAAAGCGCGAAATATTTCTCAGTTAATTATACTTGTATGTTTCTATTTGTAAGCCTATTTGTTGCCCATGAATATCGTAGCGTGACACATAGTTCAGTGGTTAATATTAATGCCTCTTCAATTAACGGCATCTATTCCAGATATGTTGTATTCATTGAACAACGCTTTGAGTCAGCCGATAGTCCCGGGTGTAACCAGAAATTCCGTGTAATATCGCCAAGGGCCACGCGTGCCGTTTATAACGTAACCATCCTCAAACGCCACCATTTCGATAACCCAATGAACATGTGTTGACGATAGAACGCATCTATTGCACACAATTCAATCATCGTGCATAACTAATAAAGATAATCCATTGTGAAAGAACAACGTGGATTAGGTGCAATTTGCTCGTGCATCGTGTAATGCCTGTTTACGCATTTTGATATTTAATCGCTTTGTTTCAAAATGCAATTGACATTCCAGTTAGAGCTTATTATTTCATCAGCTAAAGGACTTTGAGATTTTCGATCTGTTTCTTTCGTTTACGTGACTTCCATTCCATTGCTATTTGGCACATTGCCAAAATATTGAAATAAAAAATGATTGAATTTTGTTTATAGATCGGAAAGATATTAATATATATCAATAAGAATAGCAAATTATAATATTAGTAATATTAGTAATATTTGTTTCTTTTCTCAACGGCAAATTATAATCGATTGTTTTACTTAAAATAAAATTACGCAATATATTTGTTAATGTACTACGTGATTAATTACATATGTAAAAATTTATAGATCAACATTGTTCTAGTGTTATTTAAATATACAAAAATTATATTTACGGTAAATTTTAATTGATTGTCCTATTTAAAATAAAATGCAATGTATTTGTTAATTATCTAATTAATTATATATATAAAAACTTCTAAGTCAACATTGTTGTATTATACTTAAATATACAAAAGTTATGGATCAATTTTAATTGATTCTACTTAAAATAAAATTATGCAATATATTTGTTCATTACGTAATTAATTATATATGAACAAATATAACTTACAAATCAGCATTGTTGTAATATCTAGTAATATCTAGTAATTTCTAGTATTATATTTAAATATACAAAAGTTACGTATAATCTTATCAATAACTCGAATTAATTGCAATGCAAGTTGAGGAAGAGGGCAAAATAGGGCAAATTAAAGATAAAGATCGTGAAATGACGAAGGACATTTGGATTTATAGACACATCTACATCTGACATTTGCAAGATAGACTTGTTTGTCTATTTTGCAGTATTTCGCGAAACACAGCTTAGACAATTTACGCCGAGCGTGACTGTAATTCTTAGGTTACACGCGGCACAAGCGAGCTCTATTAGCTTGCAACACATGCGCGTATATGTCGGGTGCATTTGGGCAAAATCCGTTAGTTCAACATTCCAGGTAGTCACGTGGCGCATTTACGGCGTAACTTTCCAGATTAGATCTGGCGCGCTACATACGTCTCTATATCCACATGTGGATTCAAGTCGAGAGCGAGGGTGGATAGAGAGGCCGAAGTGAAGTAAAAGGTGCCGCGGAAGGGGTGTAGCGGTGGGAAAGCGCAATGCCGCTTTCGGAGGGAACATTCCGTTGGTAAAAGTTTGCCGGCGAAATGAAGTTGGTAAGTTTTTAAATTTCGCCATGCCAATCCACGGAATATAGATCCCTGGGTAATCTTGCGCGAATGTCCTCGCGCCCACAATGCTCCGGATCTACCTTCGAATTCGTCGCGTCGCTCGAAACTTTTATTCGCCCACGTAATAAATTTCAAGTTCATTACACGTAGTAAGTACACGTAAAATTTATCCGTGCATGTTCGAGAGGAAGGTCGCGCCTGGTTTCTTCGAGTGACAATCATATAACTCTCGTTGCTCGCGCGGACAGGAAGACGGATATATTGGCATTTTCGCGTATAAGAAATATTGTTTTTTTTTTGATTGAGTATATATATATAACAAAGAGTTAACGCTAGAATATTGTGTTTTTTTAATTGGTATTGTACTATTAAGAAATTTTAGAATAAAACTGTGTTTGTTAACATGTAAAAAATAAACGGCCATATGAATTTTAACTCATAACTAGTAATCTTTTAATTGCGGGATATACATACGCTCTAAGAAATCAGCCTTTTATTTACAAAATATATATATATACCCAGTCGTCAATGGGAAAGTCGTATGTGCGATTGTATACCATATACATGGGAAAACTATGGACACAGGCATAATATAAACTGACGGAGTATCGTCAACTTTTCTTCAATGCCAACGAATGGAGGGACTGTGAAAGGATAAAGCACGGACATTTTCTTTGCTTTTTTATTCGTTTATTTATTTGTTAAAAAAATTGTTTACTTATTGAACAAAACAGGTTATATTCGTGTATTTGTTATAGATAATTTATAATAATAATAATTAGGATTAAAAAATGCCATGAAAATATGCGATTGTATGAGTACTACAGTAATGATATACTTTTTTATAAATAAATATTTATTATTAAATTTTTAATATATAACATAACTATAATATTATAAAAAGTAAAAATTAATACTCTATATAGCGTAACTGCATTCGAAATACATTAAATTGAAGAAATATAATCTCTGTTCTACAATTCCAAAAGTTACTGTAAAAGTTATTACAAGGTTGAAAGTTGTAATACGCTATTTCACATTTTAATATAAATTTATAATCAGATTTAGAATTATTTCATGTAAATTTTCTTGTACTATAAATCTGTGTTATTTTTTTTAAATCAGTAATTTTTCTAAATAAAATAAGAATAAATTTTTATAACAACAGTCTGCTCACATTGTAATGATACTACACTACACTTTATTATATAATATTATATAGTACTTTTTAAAACTCTTGTATATTAATATTATATTTGACAGATAATAATCACGTTTTGTCTTGCCAGCAAATAAACAATTTTACAACAGGTAAATAAATACAGACGAAAGAAAATTTTCATGCTCTTCATCTGTCGTTGTATTATTGTTGTATTATTTGTTGACCTAGCTATTCTTCTATCGGAAAAAATTGTTCCATATTATAGATTTGTTTTTTACAGCTAAATACTTGATGTATTTAAAACGAAATAGAAATATGTTTGAAGTTTTGTGAAAGCGAGAAAGAAAATTTTTGTACAGCGATAAAAAACAGACTTTATGTCCATTACTTAAAAAATGTTTCGTCGATCCAACTAGAATTCTAAATGTTACAATTAAAATGTATCACTGTTTTGTGTGTGTCTGCTAGAAAATTCTGTTTTATATATAGAATTTATCGAAGCATTCTAATAATCTATACAAGAAAATTTAGGTCTCATAATCAAATCATACCATCACTTTTATAAAAGATGTGATTGGATATTATCTGACTTAAATGCCACAGAAAGAGAGACTTTCTTGCTAGATTTGACAAATTATTTAGCTATAAATTCTGTCTTTGTCATTTATTCCGATTAGATATCGTAAAACGCTTTGCTACTCATCTATCCATTTTACCTAACTTTTCATATTTAGATTAATTTTCGCTACGCTCTACAAGATCATTCCTTTCAGTGATTATTAATACGCATCTCAGTTAAGAAGCTGAATGTTTTTAATCGAAGATGATTACCGCTACAGAGTTACCTATACCGAATGAAACGGAGCGATTATTTATGAGATTGATTTTGAACGCTGAATTATCCAACGCTGAAGATTCTGGAATACTGCAAATTGGCGCGGTATTCTCGCCAATGCGACGCGCTAACGGTCAGTATATATATATTGTGCGCGAACATCCTGGGAATGTAAATGTCTTTAAAGAGGACAACAGGGGGTAGCGCTTCCTTGGGGGAAAAGGACCGTTCTCCGGACTCATTTCGCATTCGACGCGCCGTTCGCTCGAGAACGTATTCGCGTTCGCGTTCACGTATTTGTTAATAATTCCCGGAAGATAGTTTGGGGTGGTAGAGTCATACTGCGGTAACGGACATTCGGACAGAGCCCGAGGGGCTGTCTCCGTCGTCGGGCGACCAGACCATCACCATCCGAACCGTACCCCCACCCCCTCTCCCCCTTCCCCCCCCAAAGGACGGGGGGGTTTGCGCTTAGTTGCGGCTTAATGTGCGCCCTCCTCGTGAGGCGCACGTCGTCGCGCTTCGAAGTTCGCTTATGCGATGGTGCGGGTGGTTAGCGAACTTAAAGTCAATCTTGGGTTATGCAAACGCTTATGCTTAGTAAAACGCTTGCTGCGGGCGAGATTCCGGTAACTCGCCAAAGAGAAGGAGAACGGCAAGAAAGGCAGAGTGAAAGAGAGAGAGAGAGAGAGAGAGAGAGAGGGGGAGGAAGAGAGAAAATTAACTCCGATATAGAGCGTTTTCCAAAGTTAAAGGGCCTCCATCTGCCAGGGATTTCAACGTAGACTGACCGTGCCAACCTGACCTGACCATAGCTTCGGGGTTATTGATGGATTTGCATAGTGAGGGGAGGGGGGGGGGAAAGAAACATCGAATAGACGGCGTACACGGTGGTCTTAATTGGATCGAATTGCGCTCTGGCTGCGGTTCACTTGCTTGTCACGTATTGTGCGCGTGTTACACCGGCGCATATCATTGTTATAAGCGATCGTTACATGCTCCGTTGTACATGTAAGCTACAGATTTTTACGAGCGAATCGAATCCACGTGCAAAAATGCGCCGCGGGAAAAATGCCGAAGTGAGTATGGAAAAAACGAAAGCTCGTTTTGATATTTATGACAGCGTTTTGGGATTTTTTTTTTTTTTTGTTTTATGCATATTGAAACGAATCCTTTTTAAACGTAATATTTTTGAAAAAAATATTTTATTTTATTTTATTTTATTTTTTTTTCATTTTATATACTTATTGTTCATGAATTTGAATTATTAACAATCAAACATTCCATCTCTTTTAGCGGACAATATATAAGAATTTATATATAAAAAAATAAGTTATTAATTAATTAGGTTTAAAATTTATAAATTAATATCCGATTATTAAACCTCCACTTTTGTAGGTGTATTATTATTAACAATGTTAAAATGTTATGTGAAATATTCTCTTCATATTGCTTTTGAAACGTAATATTAAACGTTTTTTTAATGAGTGAAATTTTCGCATTTTTAAATTGATTATTAAAAGCATATCTTTTATAAATAAGACTTTCTCCCTTTCTCTCCCTTTACTTTTCTCTTTCTAGCCACTTTGTATTTATATTTTCTTTAAACATTCGTGGACTAATATTATTAATATTAAATCCAATTACACACGAGACGCCCAATAAATGACGTTACAACTTGTGCCATTGGTATGCCGAATTGTTCTTTTCCAGACAATTTGTTCAACATACGAAGCGAGACTGAGTTGAAAAGCGCAGTAACTCGTTCGAAGGGTGAAGCGATAGTTAAATCGACTTTACCTAGTATTTCTCTGGATCTCCGAACTCTCTTCCAATTTCACTACCATCGATGTTACATTACATTACGCGTATTCTGTACACGATAAACTCGACTGTAATGAGAGACTTCTATGCCGGATGTCCTAACGAAGCAAATCTCGTAAACGTGCACGAAGGTGCGTTCTCATTACACGTGTTCTTCTTCCGTTAAGTCGAATAACACGATTATCAAAGAGAAAGTGCAAAATAGTTACGTCATCTTTATTTTTTTCATTTGCTACAACATTGTCGTTTTACAAATTAATATCCAATTGCGAAAATACTTCAAACTTTTCTTACTCGTAAATCTATCCTTTATTGATTTTATATGTAAATTATTATTATTTTGTGATAATTTTCTGAATCGTGTAAAAGCCATTCCGCTATCATTTTGTGATAAGTTCCCGGTTTCGATGTTTACTAGAACGTGTTCTAATAAAAGCGATTTAAATTTAGTTACGTAAGGAAGCTTCAGTTGTGCAAACATATTTTATGCAAATTTAATGTAAAATCTAATTTTCATAAAAATTACGGAAGAGTGAAGTATGTAATGACAATTTGAAAGTTAGGATAATTGAGAATTATAATAATTGAAAGTTGATAACATTATAAATTGTGAAAATAAAAAAAAACTTTGAGTGTAGTAGATTGAAAAGATTAAAAATTAACTTGTCAAAAAGTTAATATTAAAAATTAAGACTTCCTCGGCCTTTTACTCACTGAAATCAATTCTACAAGTATTTTTAAACATCTCGCTTAAAAAAAAAATCACTTTCTTCATAATCTTATTCTCGAGAATGCGTTATATATACGTGCAAAATTAAAGAGAACATTTCAATCGTAATAAATACGTTGTAAATACGTGATGATGAAAATTCATGAGTTCGCGTTAAACGTGATTGCCCAAATCAAATGTTTAAAGAAGAACAATATATTTACATTAGCATAAAAATGCGTAAAGTCAGCCAGACGGTTTTAATATCTCGAAACAAATGACAACTGGAATACAGAATACAAATTATATATCGTTGCTCTTTAATAATAAAACATAATTACGAAACAATTTCGACTTTCGTTCGTTTTCGAGTAGCGTCAATTTCGCGACGGTTGTGGTCGATAAGCTATCCGTTACCATGGGACACGAGTGGTAAATATCGTTCGACATTAATAGGTCAAGCCATGTGACAAAATCAATTCAAGTAACATTTTATTTTATTGTTTTTTTTTTGTCGTATGTTTTAGTCTTTATATTTATTTTTCTTTTTTCAATCGACGTTTTCGGCGCGGTTTCAAAATTCCTCTCGAGTTACATAATATAACCGTCGTACGTCGGTCGGCGTCGGAGAAACGTGTAACTTCGCATCATCATCATCTCTGCATCGCGAAAAGCGGAAAAGGCTGCTGGTTTGGCTGGTTTGTGACAAGGTACGCCCAGCAAGAAACGTGATTCCAATTGAAATCCTTAGCTGAAACTTCTCGCGGTCATTCGTCTTTGTCTTGGAAAAAACGCGAGTCACACCGTAAATCGGAAAAACATTGTATTTCTCTCGCTCTCGACATTTGTGGACACATCTGCGGACAACAAGCACTCACGCGTTTCGCGTTTCCATGAGAAGATACCTCTTCCATTTTACTGACATATATTTTAATTATTACTGAAAGAAGCGTTAACTCAATCCGTTAAATCTGGAATCACTTAATTTTCCCATAACCAATAATTTTCCTGAATGCATCCGCATTTAATTTTAATTTTCTTTAAATATTAAACATTTTTTTCCTTTAATATTATAATTCTTAAATTAAATGCCAACAAAATAAATAAAAAGCGTGTTCCCATAGATCTCTCTCTCTCTCTCTCTCTCTCTCTCTCTCTCTCTCTCTCTCTCTCTCTCTCTCTCTCTCTCTCTCTCTCTCTCTCTCTCGTTCTCTTACGTTACATTAATTTTTGTAAAAGAATAAAAGATCTATTTGATAAAACAAGGGGGCAACAAAGAGAGAATGGTAACGCAATATCGACTTGATCAATTTCTACCGCGATTAAATAATTTACGAATTATGCTGTTATACATATGCGCCCATTATTAATAGTTCAAAGACCGAAATGCATATTACAAAGTTACTATTTCAATAGATTAAATGCACGTTTATCGATTTCGCCGGATTATGCACAGTTGGCTCGCGAAATGATGCCGATTCCACGCGTCACCGAGCGTTAATCACTTTCAACCTGAATAAAATTACGGCTCGTTTTGTGTGGAGCGTCCGTGCGCTGAATTGTGCACCACTAATTACCGTTGCGTTCTCGCCGTTGTTATCCAACCATGCGGCGGACGAATACGTGCATTTATCTCTCCCCGGTTTTAGCTTTGCGAATCTCTTACGAATAATAGCCGGGAAAGACCGTCGTTAAAATATAAAACAAATGACACCGGAATGGGTGAAAAAGAAAGATGAATTTTTTCCCATTAAAGATATTAATAGATTTCGATCTTAATTGCTTTAAGCATATATAATTGTTTAAGCAATACACTACAACGTTGGGATATCTAAACGGTAGCATTCTAAATCTTTCCCTATTTATTAATATAACAATATTTTAAATAAGTATATATTATCTATTTTTATATATGTACAGCATTCAATTTTAATAAACTGTTAAACATCACATTTTTAATAATAAAGATTGATTTTGCGAACATCGAGTAAAACTAACAATTACAACAATTTACAATATTATTTTTAATTGTGTTAATATATTTTATATTTGTTATATAAAACGCGAATGTTTGAATATTTTTATAATCTTTTACGTATTAATAAATTAATATCAGTAAGAAATTAATATACATATTAATTTACATATTGGATCCATGCTAATTTTACTTGTGACGATGATATTCGCTCCGCGCTGAAATGTTGGCAGCTCAATAATTGTAGTATTCGCGTTATTTCTAGCGTCTAATTAGCGGACCATTTAAGTCGAGCTTCGCGGTTGCAGTCAACAATGCGTCGCGCATCTTAAGCTTTTAACGCTTTGGTGCGCGATTCCAATTTCGCGAATCTTCCACTCTTGCTGAATGGAAATGTCTCGATGAATTTCATGGCAATCAAGCTAATTCCTCTTTTGAAAATACTATATTTTAATATTTAGTAATAACACTAATGAGATGTTTGTATCTCCGGTCTTTAAACATCAAATAACACAAAATATATTGAAGATAAATTTCATTTCTTGATCTTTTATATTCAATTATTTAAATTTTTAACATCTCAATATGTTTGTTGTATTTATTTTTTATGGAACCATAATTATTATACACTCAATATTTTCTGTATAAGTACGTTTCAATTGTGTATTTTATTTTTATTCGTTATACAAGGTTTGTGTTCAATTTAAAAAGTTTTAATTAGATATATAAATTTCAAGCAAAAATGTTTATAAGTCATATAGTATCTTATAGAAAATAAACATTTTAATAAGGTCTCAAAGAAAATTAATTCAAGTTGTAAAATGAATTTTGTGAATCAAATGAAAATAATTTGCACAAGTCTATAATTTTATTTGATAATAATTATTAAATAAATAAATATCTTTACATTAAAGTTAAAATATTTGTTTTGTAGAGAGAAAGAAATAAATAAGGAACAAAATTTCTTTTAGAATTAATATTACTTGATTCTTATTTATTTAAATATAATTTTCATTTCTAAAAATAAAATATAAAATCTAAGTTATAAGAAGCAATTTTTTGAAGTTGACATACAGGATGACACAATAATAAAATCCCTAGACTTTTTCAAACATGAGACAAGAGAAAAATATAAAGAATATTATGGACCGTTCAATAGTCTAGACAGTCTAAATATTCTAAATTAGTTTCAGACTAATTGCATTTGAAATCCGCTTAATTTCTCTCTACTGTGAGAGGTTCTCAAGCCAATTGATTTTTATTTTCATCAACCTCGTATCTTCGTTCATCGTTCTGGTTCACCGCTATCACGTCAAAGTCAAGTTAGTTTAATTAGTTAAGGGACTTGCACAGCGGCCCCGCAAAATGAGTGCTCCATCTAATAAACCTTCTAATAAATGAAAATTAAATTAAATTTAACTCAATGTACTATTTGTATCATGTGTTTATCTCGTTTCCAACTTTTATCCATTTACCTGTCAAATTGTTTCCAATCTTTATTAATTTGTAATTATTAGGGACCCTTTTTCACAGTCCACCGTTATTTTTTAATTATAAAAGGAGCGATGATGTGGCCATAAATTGTCTATAGATTGCTAGATACAGACAACTACATTGCAAAATTCACCAGTGTGAACGATTAATAATTCGTCGGCGCCATTGATGTCGCTCTTGATCGACGTGAATTAGCTTCTTCCTATCGAGCTTGTCATTAAATATTTGCGTAATTGGCGAGCAATGTTGCGTTAGAGAGCGAGCTAATACAAAATCTCCAAATCTCAAGAGAGTACAGGCTAGCCGGCTTACTAGTTCGATATCGCGATATTAGTAGGATATCTGAATAATTCATTTGGCTTTACTGTGCCATTAGTATCGTGCCGCAGAATTTGACGTAGACAGTTAATTTGACGCATAACGACTGAGATATTTAGCAGCATTGGGCATACAATTATATCATTTTCCACTTCCCTCTGTTGCATAAACATCGCGTAAACAAATAAATAACGTTACCGATATGCAAAATGTAAATTTAATTGCGGCACAAGTTTAGATTATTAGTTCTAACATTATCAATAACCATTTTTAATAAACGTGATATTCAACGAGTCGATAATATTGAACCATATGTTCGATCTGAAACGACTAATTTAAGCAAAATACAAAAGTGAAGTGTACTGTCGATCAAAGTTGTCGTTAGAGACAATTAGATAAAAATAAAAGAATGAAATACACTCGTATTTTGCTCGTAGACAGTGCTTTCAGTCACTTCGATAACTTTTCGACAATATTTTAGAAAGGTTACAGACCTTTTTAGTTTTTCTGTAAATTGCCATATTTAACAATGTTTATTTTGTTTCCGTCAGACAAAACATTTCTGAAATATCCCTAAAATGTTTCTGTGTTGTAGACAGATAACATTGTTGCAATCGCGTCTTGCATCAAGTGTGTGTGTGTGTATAAAAAAGATATGCAAATAATTATGATAAATCCGTGTTTTAATATGATTTTGATTATATAAAGAACCTGATGAATTTTACATATTCGAGAAATGAACACCTCAATAACAATTCTGCAATTGCTTTCAAATTTATTACATATGAAAAATTTCAAAAACACAACATTGTTACAACATTTTATATGACATATTACAGAAATCTTTTCAGAATAATGTATGAAATGATTTTAAATCCTTTCTGAAAGCTTTTTGCAACAAACGACGGGTATAATATTTCTATTTGTAACTATCATCTTTTGTCATCATTTATTTTGTGATATTTATTAATACGATGAGTAATATAAAATTATTTAAAACGTAACAAAATATTTTAAAATTCAATTCATCCTTGATATAATTTTATCAACAAACAGTCGATTTTTATGAACAATACTTGTTCACAATTCGATACATGATGATAAAGATAGTCTTTTGTAAGGCCGTTGATGGCTACCACCCCCCCAATCGTTACGCACTTACACTCGTAATTCAATAAAATAATTTCTCAAGAGAGCAGTGGGTGCTGTTCTCCAACACATTTCTCCCTTATCCGCTATCAGACACGGTCGATCGATCTGATTGAATCGCGACTCGGACGTGTCCTTGGTGCGTTGCGGGAACACGCACAGTCGAGGCAAATGAAATTCCCAGCCTGTCGAAAACAAGTTTTATTTCGTGGCACTTCGGTCCGATTGGGGGCCGCGAAGGGGCGTTGCGGATTGTTGCGCTAGGCGAAGGGTTGCGGTTGGTTGTACGAAGGGATGAAGTCGAGAGAGAGAGAGAGAGAGAGAGAGAGAGAGAGAGAGAGAGAGAGAGAAAGAGAAGAGGGTTGGTAGAACCCCGTCGCTCGGCGATGGGCGACCAGAGTTTCCATTCTTCGATGAAACTTCTTGGCAACTCGTTTGAACGCCACGACCAGCCTCTCCACTTTCTTCCGGATCTTATTTTGCTCGCCGCCGCCGCCGCCGCCGCCGCCGCCGCCGCTCGCGAAACTTTTCCCGATTCCTCAGAGGTGTAACATAATATTTTCGCGGCTCGACTGGGGACCGCAAGAACCGCGCGTTGGGATAACGCGGTTATCGAGTTCCGGGATTTTAACGTTATCAAATTCGTTATCGTACTCTGGACGATTACAAGGTTAGCATCGTGACGTTTTGCCCTGTAAGCTTTCTCGAAAAGTCGATTAATGCACCAGTCGCTACGTGGGTCCGTTGGTTAATATGTGCTTACTGCTTTTCCTTTTAACGTTTTTATTTAGCTCGCCGAAGAAAATTGCAAGTGTTACGTCACGTTTTAGAGAAATCAAATATCCTTTGTAAAATGCTTTGTAATTGTCAATTTACACTTATATTATTTGTGCTTTTAAAAAAAAAAAAATGTTTATTTTCTAATTTAATTCTTAGACCTTTAAAAAAAAAAAACAGCGTGGTAATCTTCTAATTATGGCCAATGCAATGAGGAATAAAAATAATGTTTGCCAAGCGGATTCATTATCATTTAACGAAATCGTTGCGCGATTGGACTCGCTTGGCACGAGGAGGCCAAGCGTTGGAATGGCGAAAGTGTGAAAACACGTTGTCGGCGGACTAATTAAATTTCTGCATTATTACGAGGACGGCCGTTTCTGCCACTCGGCGAGTTTTAATCTGGTAGAGTAATATCTTAGGCTACATTAGATCTTATCCTCCGTATTCCACCGACCGGGGCTAGGGTGGCAGTCGGTTGAACGGGAAAATAAGGGGTTGGCAGAGGCCTGGCATAAGCCGTCTGCCTGCCGGCTAATCAATGATTCAACTCGCCAATTACGGAGGCGCCTCGAAAAATATCCTCTCTTCACCCGTTCCCCTGCGTCTTCCTAGCACGTCTGAAATATTCACGGATCCTATCTCCCTTCAATTCTATCCTTTTGCCCGTGCCGTTCTTTGACATATCTTTCAGCTCGCCATTTCAATCATGTTTGTTAAACACCTGTTTGTGCCACGTCTGTGTACTGCATTATAACGATGTCGATATTTCATTTATTTAAGACTCGGTGCATAAAGTTGAAGTGATTCAAAGGATTTACGATTTTCTTGTCGTATGCAATAATATAAAATAAGAGCAATTTCCCTATTTTTTCATTTTATTATCCTACTAACAAGATGCTGTAGCTAGTTGTATATTTATTATTTTTAAAACAAAAATATTTTAATATTATCTCAAGATGTCGAGATTTGTGAGAGAAAGTAAAATTACGAAATTTGATTAGAAGAATTCGATTGACTTGTCAAATAAATTTGACGTAGTAAAATTTATGGCAACGTTATTCGAGAGCGAAGCAAGTTCTTAAAAATGTATTGTATTCTTATTATTCCGTATTTATTGCTGCGAAATTTCATTATGCTTAGGAATGTTAAACTGTTTCGATTACAAGAGTTTATCCGGTACGAAGCGAGGCGGAAAGGCTCGTTTAGAAAAGTTCCGCTGATCTGCAGACGGCCGCCTGCGTCGTTTGCGCCGAAGACTATTCACTGCCATTCCTCCTCGAATTATTCTTTCGCAATTTAATCAACCGGTTATAAAAGAACTTGGCTTGACCTTACAACTTTATTTTTGCATCTCTATGGCTCTCGCTGGTTCTCCATCGTTTTTCCTCCTCGGGCGCTCTAAATTAAATTTCCTTTGCCTTCAATGTCCAAGTTTCATGGGCGAGAGAAAGACAGCAGAGGACAGACGAGTTTGTAGCTGAGAGAAGAGGATCCGGGGGAGGCAAAAGAAGGAAGACGCGTGTAAGAGTAAAGGGGATGGAACGCGGAAGAAAGGATGTGGAACTAAGAATCGGGAGGAGGGACGGGAGAGGGGATGGAGGTGGGGGAGAGGAAAGCAAAAATAGAATGTACATAAAAAATACACGGCTGCAAGCAGTAGCTGCCTCTTGCCGTTGCCTCGGCTCGTCGGCATGAAAAATTCACTAGTTGCCCCGGCTCTTATTGCAATCTTCGTTCGTGGAATTTTCGCGAAATTTAGCCACCTTACGGCAGGACAGAGGGCGGTCGACCCTCTTCGATGTGTACCGGCCTTTTCTCTCTTCCGCCGTGTTTCATCTCAAGAAGAGGTCCCTCTCCGAGTGCTGCGAATAGTATCAGACACACAGAGGCTCTGGCATGTTCTTTTTCCTCCCTTCCTCCGCCTGGAATGATTTTATTAAATTTGCTCTTATCATTCCGCTAGGCGGTAGCTTATTGGTCAAGACGACGGCTGTTCCTTTTATCATATAGATAATGATATCGAATCAAACACTATATACGAGATCAAATCAAGCACTATGTATTAGGTCGAATCACATCGTTATGTTGCATCCCACTGAAAGCTAAATTTTTATATTTAAACTGATTATCTATAATACAATTCCAAAAAGAATATTGAAACAGCTTATGTAAACTGCAGGAAAGAGAAAGAGAAAGAGAGAGACAAAAATTTATTCTAGAATCTTAAAATCTATATTAATTTTATTTTAAATAATATTTTATTTTCATAAAAATGAAAGAAAAAAAGATATTAACGGAACCCAATTAAATCTGATTTAAAAGAGAGATTTCGAATAGATTAATAAAATCATTTAATTTAACGCAATCGACAGTTGCGTAAAATTGATCAAGTCACGTTAACAGCGGTGATGCTAGAAACGGCACTCTGCATCACGGCAGCGTCTATGGTGAGGCAGTGGTGGGGAGCAGCGCGAGCACGCAGTACGTGCTCGCGCCGCGTCCCCACCACCGCTCCACCGCTGTCTCCCCACCACCGACGCTCCCATGATGCAGAGTGCCGTTCCCGGCATCACCGGTATTAACGGAAGGAAAGCGTTATCTTTTACTTTTCACTTTCGCAATTCAACCCGCGATCCTCTTTCTGTTGCAGTGTCCGATCGTTACCGTTTAGTTGATCATTCGCATCTCACGACAAGCTTCGTCATCGTGATTTCTTTGTTCGCGTTCGATAAGTCAAGTGGGCGAGCGCGCGTAACGGATTTGTGATTCTTCGCGTCGTAATTTCTTTGTCGCGTTCGCGTTCGCGCGTGTGTGATATATCGGGGGTGCATCTGGCTGTGCGGTGGAGCACGTAACTACCGGATTATTCGAACCGAGGCTTCTTCGTTACCGTTTAGTTGATCGTACGCATCTCACGAGCTTCGTCGTCGTCGATTTCTTTGTTCGCGTTCGATAAATCAAGTAGTGAGCGCGCGTAACGGATTTGTGATTCTTCCTCGCGTCGTGACTTCTTTGTTCGCGCGTTCGCGTGTGTACATTGTGGTGCATCGGGCTGTGGAATACATAACTACTGGATTATTCGGACCGAGACTTCTTCGTTCACCCCTTTGGATCTTCTCGTCAACGCCAGGTAAGCAGAAATGAGCTCGAGAAGGTATATATTTCGCGCAGGCAATGCGCGGGAAACGACTCGCGGCGTTTCGCGAGAGGACGCGTGGCGGAGGGGAGGGGAGGGAAGGGGAGGGATGGTGACGCCGACGCGGCAACGGATAGTTTGCAAAAACTTGGTTAAGTCGCTTACAAAGAGGCAAAGTGACTGAGTCGCAGTAAAGCGAAACGCCGCGCTAACTTCGGGGCACTTCGTTATAAAGTTGGGGAGTTGAATAATGTATTTTTATTATTTACCCGAAGCATGCCGCGGTGCCGGTCGTGGTGATATATCGGATAAAGTCGCTTGTAATTTCCGGCGAACGTTAACTTTCCGCCGAAAGAAATCACACCGGATCACGCCACAACTTTCTTCTCAACGCCGGGAATTTATACGCCTGTAACTAAGAGCGGTTCGTGCCGCACGCAGGACGTGTTTATTTGCAAACTTCTATTCTTTCGTTCATTAATATTTCTTATACAATTTATAAGCGGAATTATAAGTTAATGCTGCGTCACACACACACACACACACACACACAATTTTGAAAAATAATTTTAATACTTTTATGTATCTTAATTAAACGTTTATCCCAAATTTATTCTTTAACAAATAAATAAATAACATGAAGGTAATTGAGCTTTTTAATATATAAAAATTTAAAAACGTTGCTATATCAAACTATGAAAACATTTAATAAATGAAGTACCATTATTACATAAATTATATAAAAAAATTGATGGAATTTTATTATATTAAATTTACTTTATATATTAACATTGAGATTATTTAAATTAGAGAATCTCTAAGTAATTATGCAAGCTTTTTTTAGGTATATATAGAATTCTGTATCTACAGAAATAATCATATTACATAATGAGCAAATTGTACTGAATATTGTACTGAATATTGTACTGAATAAAAAAGTTCTGTATCATTTAGTAATTTTCGCAATAATTAAAGAATTATTAATTTATATAAATTCGCGAATGGGCGAAAAATGTTTGGAAATGCGAATGATCGTGCAGATAGAGCGGGTTAAATTGAGTAAAAAAATTGTCTACTATCTTACAATTTTCGCAATTAGTAATAAGTTTAATTAATTAATAAAATTATCATATAATGTTTTTATTAGTAAAATTATCACATGAGTTTCGGAAGTATGCTCTATTATTTATAGATCACATCTAAACACCTTGCCGCGTTGAACGCTGAATGATGGTATCTCGTTGCATTTGCCAATGGGACACGCGCTTATTCGGCAATTTTTATTAATTAATAACTCATTACTATCACAAAATGGAAATAAAATTTTAATCAAAATCTTGAAGGATAATTTTAATATTTTTATATAGTTTTAATTCAATGTTTACTCTAAATTTATTCTCTAACAGATAGATGAAAGTAATTAAGCTTTTTAATCCATAAAAATTTAAAAACGTTGCTATTATATTAAACCATAAAAGCATTTTATAAATAAAATGCCATTATTACATTAAACTAAATATAAAAAAAAAAAAATTGATAAAATTTTCATTGCATTTATTTCATTTAAATATTAAAACATTTAACATTATTTAAATTTCAACCTTTGAATAATTTTGCAAAATAGTAAAGGATTTTTCTGGTCGATTAACTCTCTCCATCTGTACACGAGAGGTGATTCACGAATTACGAGACACTCTATACACATACACATACGTACACATACACGTCTATGTTTGCGTATCATATGATAATTAATTTACGTATATTTTGACGCGAAAATACGCGCGCATTTTATCATACTATCGCACGAAACGCACATGAAAGATCGAGCGCGGGCATCTGTTCTACCATTTTCAAGTAGTCGAAGCGGAGAAAACGCCTCCCATTCGATGATGCATCATCGCGTTGCACCATTTCACACAGGAAAATGTGTGCCCGCACGTTTGTCGACGAGCGATTAGTTAACTCGCACGACGTACACGCAAGGCGTAAATCTTGAAGCGCGACGCAGATTTAAGAGGCTCATTTGCCGAGTGCACCGCCAGAACGATGAAGCGGAAGAATGAAAACCGCAGTTGCAGTCTTTAAAATTTATAGTAAGGTCTAATTTTTTTTTTTTTTTAACCAGTAAACGATGCCTCGAATTTAAGCTCGATTGCAATTGACGTCGAGTCTTGTCTTCACACTTTTGTCCTTTGTTCTCGTAATGACTTTAGTTAGTTAATTCGCTTAGGTCTACAATAGTTAACGCGCTCGCCAAGTTAGTTTGCTTTGCTTCGTTGCTCTCGCAGTTAGAAATAATGAGAGAGGGAGAGAGAGAGAGAGAGAGAGAGTTTTGTTAGAGAGAGAGAGAGACAAGAAAATTCCTTGGGTAAATAGGTACAACTTTTGCGCACCTGTAAATATTCCAAAATATTGTGTTCTGAAATTATTAAAGAGAAAAATAATACATCACCGTATAATAATTAAAGCGATTCATCGAGTAAACAAGTTACATGTAAATATCGCATCTGTGGCATTCTGGCATTTCTGAATTGATTGACTTTGAAGTTTAATCGATGATTACAACGGTTATTAATTTAATCTCGACAATTGGTACAAGCTGGCATGTTATAATTTGTTATAATTTAACGAAAAGCACGGAATATAGAATGTTGGCAATGATGCACGTATAATTGGAAAATGCGGACGATTTCGAAAATATTCGGCCTTTGAGGAACGCGTTACCGCGTTTTTTTTTCTCGAGCCTCGAGCTGCGCTCCCGCGGCATGGCCACGCACATATTTCTACGCCACATATGCATCTATAGCAAACGAAATGGAATTTTAAAAATTGAATCGCCGAGACTTCCGCTTTACGTTACTGGCGTATTACAAAAGCGCGAGGGCAATTTCATTCATACGTAATAAGACGGGCGCATCTGGCGCCACGCACATAATGGATGCCTTGTCATCGCTTTTCGGAAAGGCCGAGCTGTTTTCGATATTAAGGCACTTCACGTTATTTATAAACCATTCCCATCGTTGCGTCTCCCTTTCGACTCCCTCTTTCTCTCTGTCTCTCTCTCTCTTCCTCCCTCCCTCTTATCTTCTTTCAGTATTCAGGTGGGAGAACAAGTGTATTAGATAGTCTGTTGTAAAGAGGCGGCATAATATCGTCCACGGCCACCACACCAGGCACCAGGGGGTGAGCAAAAGAGCGCGGAGGACCGGTGAGAGGGTGAGGGAAAGGGTGGGGATCGGAGGATGTGAGGTCTGCAACGAAAATTAGCATTTTTTTCCATGCGACCGACCTGCGTAGCTAATATCGCGGATATAAAGAGGCAAGCGAGTGGTGGCTGGAGGGGATTTGCAGCGGAAGGGGAAACAGGATGGCCTATATATAAAAAAAAAGCAGGCATATTTACTGCGGAAAGATTAACGTGTAACGAGCTACCGTGAACGAGCTGACGTTAAAGCTTTTTACATAAACGCACGCTCAGTTTTTGATCGCGCTCACGCTTCGCCAGTGTCCATAGACACGGCTCTGTAATCGCTTCATTGTGCCTCCTACGATAGTGCACGATTCCAGAAAGAGAGAAAAAAAAAGAGTTGTTATATCGATTTTCGCCGGAAACAACATGGCACGTTGGTCGAACGCTCGCTATGTTTTTAATTCGTGCAATTTTGAAATTGCACACGCGTCTCTGTGGAAAAACAAAAAAAAAAATATAATTAGCTTGCGCATTATTTAAAACGGAAGAAGTTTATCTGCGGAAATCTGTTAAAAGTGATAAAGCCAAGTAAACGTAATTGTTTCTGAAGAGGGTTTATCTTGATTTTTATCAAACATTTCGAGCAGAGAATTATAATAATGAAACAATTGTGATGAAATTAAAATATACGCGTGATATTGGTATAAAATTACTCTTTTACAAAAATGTAAAAAAAATAGCATCAAGCGCGTGCCTCATGTTGTTTGAAAAAAAAAATATTAAAAATAACAGTAATAGTTTAAATTTATTTTAAATTACTAAAATTACTAAAGTTTACTTTTAATTTACTAAAACAATACTGATATTAAAAAGTTGCGGCTATTTAAATAAAATTTATGCACATTTTATAATTTTTTATCACGCTTTGATATCAAATCTACTATATCCAATAAAATAGATAGTTTGCAATGTAGCCTGATTGTGAAATTAAATTTTTTATGAGAAATATGTGATGAGTCCGGGATATTTCTACACAAAAAATTTTTAGAGATATAAATAACAAAATATAAACCATCGAAAGAAGAGACATTATGAAAGAAAATATGTGGTACAAAATAAAAATATCAAAATTGAAATTTTTACAATTAGGAAAGGATAAAAAATGAGTTAAAGTTAATCTACGTTTGTAAAAATAACATGTACAATAAATGTAAAATTGTTCAAAGGACGTCTGGAAGATGTCTGCAATACGTCTCAGAGATATTTAAAAGATGTCTGCCGAAGACTTAAAGAGAAGAGAACTTTAGAACTTAATTGATGCGAATCTCGCTAGAATATATGAAAATGTGAGCTACGTATTTATTTCGCATTAATAGAGCGTCTCGTCCGTGAATTTTGTTATGCATAAAGTTGACGACCTCTATTACATTTCTTGATATATCATATGTTTTTAAATCATACTTTATTTCAGTTGCCGCAAGCTTTAGCATCCGATGTATTATTTGTGCAGTCATATCAAGACAAACTTTGCATATATTTCTCAATTTCCGCACTTTAGGATAGCTCGTCGTCTCGAAAAGCATATGCGAAATCCGTAAGTTACACTTGTTTCCTTTTATTCTTAGAAATCTCCGAGTTTTCTGAGATCTCGACGTTTCGCGTTTTATATCTAAAACTATCTCTCAAGTATAATATTGATATATACGTGCAAAGATATATCGTATTAGTTTATAAATATATGTATAAATTTTGAATTTAAATTTTAGATTTATATTTATTATTTGCAAAAATTAAAAAACAACTTTTTTACTTCTTAAATCTCTTTTTACGCAACAGAAAGTTCTCGAAGAAGAGCAATCGTATAATATTTAATTTTTCACGCGATTGTTCAACGTTCAAAATTTAATATAACGCACAGTCTGCGATATGATATTTGTTCCCATATATTTCAGAGGAAATTAATCAAACGAACAATCATTCATTCGCGTCCACCATTTTCGCCAATAAATCACAGCACAACCGGAATAAACGTGTGTTCCTTAAGCGGTCAACAACCGGTCCGTTCAAGCGAACTATTTTAGTTTATCGGTGCTAGTCATCGGTGGAGTCGGAATCGGAAGTAGTCCGACATGTGCTCAAAATCACGTGTCAGCGGATCTCGCGGGCTATTTGTCAGATTAACGTAATTTGCTCTTTAACTCGGTTGAAACCCGACACGGGTCTCGTCGATGCCTCACAATGGCGAAATATTAATGTAACGCCGCAGAGCCGCATGTATCATGCTCATTTCGCCGAAAACCATCTCCACGCGCCGAAATGGGCGGGCGTGTTGTGTCGAGTGACGAATTGCAAAACTAGATAAATTCGCTTCGCGACGACGATCGAACGCACGGACACGCTCCCACGTGACCTACGCGGCCGCAACATTTACTATCGGCTGGCATTTAATAATTGATTAATCGGATGATTACGGGACGGATCGAATGATAATGCTGCATTATTTAGGGTAATCAACCTGCATTATTGAGTGTCTGGCGAAATGCGGTTAACGCTATGCATGTTTGAAAGGTGCGATTCGGGTGTAGATTCGGTTAGTGTAAAATACGGTTACACTCCTCTCGCCGGGTGTGTGTTTATTAAGATTTATATTTACGCCTATATTGATATTTTGGTGTACTGTCAAATAATCACTAATTACTTAGCTAGTCTTAGCTAAGTCTATCGCTACAATTGCGTGTAGCTCAAAGTACGTAAAATGCTTTGATCGCTTTGCGATAATTTTTAGTATCAGCTTTTGTCAGCTGGTTACGATAAATACATTTTCTTGGAATGATCTTATCAAGGAAAATACGCGATGATACGAAACAAAAGGTATTATTAAATTGAAAATAGTTAAAAATGCGAAAAGCTTAACGTTAACTAATGTTTACGTACCAATGTTTCATGTACCAAATTAATCTTTATCTAATTTACTTTTCATTTTTTTTTTTTTTTTTACAAAATATTGCAAAGACAATAATAAAAAGCAAGATATTCGCGGCGATGCACACATTCCTCCCGTATTCGTTAATTATCTTTGCAAAATTTTATAAAAAACACTTTAGCGTGCAGAAATTATCGCTTGCTCAACGGTTGACTAAAAAAAGTTTCATTTTCGATGCGGAGAAATTTGTTCCGCGTTCAACACGAAAATTTCTCCTTTGACGCGGGGCGGGGGAAGAGGGGGGAGGGGGTAAAGTTTGCGACACCTCTTAGTCTCGGCAACCCCCTCGGTTCTATATTGGTAAGCCTGTTATTCGGCTACATATGGTTTAAAAGCGATCGCTGAACCGGATCGCCATTCGTAAGTGCATTGTGTGTGGCGAATAGGTACGGCGGACGTACGTGGATCATACGGTTCCTATTGTTCCGGTCCCTTGTCACTCCCCGGTATATCCCTTGATACCTGTGGGAAGGCACAAATGCTTTCGAAGAACATCTCGATCTATGTAACCCGCCCGCGCAACGGTGTACACGCCCACGTAGAAGGCGTCCATCAAGCACCTTCGCGAACGGACGAACGAACGACAGCCTACTTTTGTCAGCGGGTCCCCCCCCCCTCCCCGCCCCTTTTTCATCAGGCTGCTGATAAATCGAGGGAATGATATCGAGCGTGTGTCATCGTTTCTACATATCGCATTAACGTAACTAATTCCTAAATATTTTTTTGCTTGATATTGTTAGTCCTGTAAAAATTTGATATTCAGGTGAAAAATGTTTTGTAAGAATTTATACCAAGAAAATGCACGGAAATTAAACACACAAATGTAAAAAATAAATGTAAATGACGTCGTTAATGTAGCAGCTTGTTTGTTGAGGAAAATTGTTTATTTGTACTCGTTTGGTTGATACGAATTTAGCTTTGCATGTGCCTATTAACATTAAATAAAAAATAACGGAAAGTCATGAATGTTGCTATAAAGAGAACATTTACAAAGCATTGCTTAAACATATAAAATATATTTTTTTCTGCAGTCAAAATGTGTATTCAATTTGTATTCTATCATTAAGGAGTTAATGTTATAATATAAAATATAACATAAAAATTTTTAAATTATTTTTTAGTAGAAACTTTATCTATACAACTATAATTTTTATATAAGAATATTTAAAAGTGACAAATCGGTTGGTGATAACTAACTAATCCCAATTAGCGTAACATTTTTAAAATACTTTTAAATTATTTCATTAACTTTAATAATATTTTACTAGCAGTGCTAGCACCATTCTAGAATCGATGCTATCGGTCTTCTCGAATGATCGTTTGTTCAAAACTTGCCGCTTTGCTCGGTGGCCCTTGGGCGTTGCAACCATTTTACGGCAAATCGTGATAATCTTTCATCCTGCCTCCTGTAAAAAATAGCTGATATAAACTTGACGATATATCATCGGTTGGATCACACGATTTTAGATTCTCCACTTGAACGGTAACTTAATTTAGAGATATGAAAGATATATAATAAATACTTTGTTACCACTTGTTGTATAAAATAAAAAATATCATAAGAGACTTCTATAAAGTCTTTTAATAAAAAGGGATTATCAGTGGTTAAAAATTAACAATTATATTAAATTGATTTGAATCAATTTTAAAGTGATTTTTAAGATATTTTAAAGATATTTTCAATGAAACTTTTTTTACGCTTTACTTTCCAGATTTGCATGTATTATATATAACTTTTATATAATCGGAACATAATGAGAACATATCTCGACAATTTAAAAATTTTAAATTGTATACAAATGATTATTTTTAAATTCATATTAACATATTTGACAATTATATATTTAATATATTAGAATGAAATAAAGTTGACTCAGTAAAGTTTCTTGGACGCAACGAGAATTTACGAACGAGGTCACGAAGCCAAATTTCAACTTGTCAGAAGTGTGAAATATGACCATAAGTCTCTTCGGTTCATAATTTTGCCGGGCAATTTTCAATCTTATGACAAATTAATTAACAAAGTTATCTCGACCTTTTTTTTTTTTATCAAATTAACCTCTCTCCAATGCCTATGAATTTCTTTCTCGAGTTCATAGATGCGCTTACTCGTTCGATGGTTTCGACGGTGTTATCGATTGTAATAGCCGATGGCGGTCGCGATTCGCGTATCGGCAAGTGTGATAAAGTCGGCACGCGTGCACAGACTTTGTTGTGTGCAAGTGTGATAAATTAGTCGGGCCTTCATAAACATTTCACAGCTGCTGCCGACACATCCAGAGTCTGCCTCAAACCCCCATCGGCACACCTCCATGTTGCAGCCGCCAACCCTTTCCTCACCTTCCCCATCCTACCTCGCGTATTGTCCTGTATTCTCGCATCAGACGGAGAGAAAGAATAGCGATACCATTCGATACTTTGTAACTGTGATTTAAACTGGCGCTAGTGAATTTTTCGAGGTTGGCCCCTTCCCCCCCTCCGCGCGAATGTAATCCTCACGATATGATGAACGGACGTGTAATTTGTCGACTGGATGATTGGAAGCCCGTTGCAACAGCTATTTTGTTCGAAGAACCGCATCGTATTCAATGGCTTCGGTTCGGTAAGGCTTCCTCAAAGAACCACGTTTCTCTCTTCTCACCAAGGCAGCCACAAACGCAGGATTTCCTCAAGTCACCGCGAATGTCAGTATTCGCAGACTATAACGGCTCATTAGAGCACGGCTGAGTAGTACACCCCAAGTCCGGCTGGACGAATCGAAGTTGGAATGAATTGCAGCAATCGGCTTAGTTAATTAATTCTGGCTAGCGATCTGATCTATATCATAACTTCAATTATTAGATGAAAGGGAAGAGGATTTAGTCAATTAGGAAGAGATCTAACTGATATTAATGTAACTCTTAATTAACCGATATCGATATTACCGACTTTCATCTCTGAATTATTTCTTGCGTTGTAATGTAGAAAAAAAAAGAAAAAATAGAGAATTAAATGTCGGTTATATATTTTGCGACTGACGTCAATTAAGTTTGATTCAAATGGCTCTTACGACGCCATCGCGATAAAGTAAATTTCAAAAATGTGCGACTAAAGCTCTGTAAGGTAGAAATTATCGGTACTTGGCATTACGTATACAACACAGATAAAATTAAATATGACGTTGCGGGAGAGAGAGAGAGAGAGAGAGAGAGAGAGAGAGAGAGAGAGAGAGAGAGAGAGAGAGAGCTCAATGCTAATTAACGACATGTCAGTAAAGGAAAATTGCGTTGGGAATTAGTTAATCGCGAATGGAAAACGTTTTAAAAACATTTTCATCCCTCGGGGGGCTTCGTAACAGTCGACATCGAGATACGCTACTGGCCAGCTGGCTGGGATTAAGTTCCTTTTCCTCGGCTGTTAATAGTAGGAAAAGGATAGAGCTGTGAAGGAGGAAAGGATACGCGAAGGGGTTGGAACGACGAGTAGTTCGGAAAAGGGAAAGAGAAAGACAGATACTTTGTCGTTCGAATTGGAGGCGAAAGTTCTGTTAGAACCAGGTCGTAATTCTCGCCGGGCGTTTGCAAAGGGACCAAAGAAAACGGCTAGCTCGCAAACGGGAAAGAACGAAAGGCGATGGTAACCTAACTCTCCAACACGTTCCTCGTAACGAGCTATAAATCGTGTTTATGCTCCACGATTTACCTCCCGCGATAAGTAATTATGCGAGTGTAATGAAAATATAAGAAAGCGGAAGAAAAATCAATTCATATTTTCCAATCAATCTTTAAAATCAATTTTTTAAAAGCTTTTAAATACTTTCATTTCACAGAAAAAAGCATCGTGTCTTATTTTAAATTACGTCTTGTCTCAAGCATTGTTATAATGCAGTTCGAAACAGTAATTATTATAATTAGGTAATTTCATTTCGAATGTATGTCATATCACTTTCTTTTGGCATGCACTTCCAAATTTTGATCGTGCATCTTACACATTTTAAAACAACTTATTTACTCGATGTAACTTATTATACTCCTTATTAATTCAATATTTCCAATTTATAACATTTATGTAATGTCATATCACTTTCTTTTGGCATGCGTTTCCAAATTTTGATCGTGCATCTTACACATTTTAAAACAACTTATTTACTCGATGTAACTTATTATACTCCTTATTAATTCAACATTTCCAATTTATAACATTTATGTACTAAAGAAGATTTTAATTTTTGAGTCAAAATATTTACTTTTTTTACTTATTATAATCGTACATTTAATTACAAAATTTTCTTTCTTTCATCAGAATGAGATGATTCTTATTTGTTTTGTTTATTATTATTATTATTATTGAATTTTAAGGATATATAAAATGTAGCTTATAGTGGTGATTTTTAAATAAAAAAAAAAGAAAAAAGAAAAAAGAAATACTTTTCTTCAAAGTATTCTTCTCTCTGTACTCTTTGTTTTAAGAATTTTCTATGAAAACGCATTTAGTTAATTAAAGCGCATTGTACGGCGCTACTGTATATTGTTTAAAAAAAAAAAAAAAAAAAAGGATGCGTGGAACATTGGCATCCGCTGCTTTATAATACGTAATTACCGAAGGCCGCTACAAAAGTTGAGCAAACTCACGGCGTGCTCACAACGTTCATGCTTTTCGGGCGCTCTTATTTGGGAGAGAATAATTAGTAAAACGAAAGTTGACGCGATGGGGGGGGAGGGGTATAACGAGGGCAACCGAAACAATGTTCTTAAACCGCCCTTCCGGACCGGAATTCTGGCCACATCCGCTGCCCCGGGTCCGGGGGGGGCGTAACGCAGACGTTTGCGCGTACACGCGCACACGCTCAAATATGCATGCAGTTCCCTATCTATCTATGAGGCGCACCGTCCACATACCGAAATATAATCCGGTAGATTGTAATAGGCACGATATTAAATTTAGTTTGCCCGGAAACTCCGGCAGTAAGCACACAGTCCGGGGCATTAACTTAAACGCCACTGTTAAGCCGCGTAATTAATTATCCTCGGTTTGCTTATATGTATTATACTCTCACCCAAGCGTTTCTACTTCACTAATTACGATACAATAATCAGGCGCCGGGATCCGTCGAAAGGAAATGTAAATAGTATCTAATGCACCACAATCTACAACTTCAATGTTATATTGATGCATTATTTTGCATCACCAATATATATATATATATATATACGTTCTCAAACAGTAAATGAGAGTTCATTAGCTGGCTATTTTCAATTTTCTTCTCCAATCTATAAAGGAAATCGTCAATAATTGTAATATATAAATTTTCATATTAAATTATATAGTGTGTAAGTGACACACTTTGGTGTAATATGTATGCGGAGTACGACATATTATTATCTTATAAAACCATGCGCATCTGTCGCGTTCATTATGAGCTTTCGTTTTCGAGCTCACAATATTTTCTATAAAAAGCTATGAGCCCCAAATAATTGCTAAAATAATCGCTGTAATTTATTGGTTAACGTCTAATCGTCTCAAATATTTATAATCTGTCGCTGACGGGGAATTCTCTATTAACAGAAGGATCAAAGAGAAAGGTTATATACTCGATGATTATTTTAATTAATAAGAAATTAAAGAACATCTGCAATTTAAATTTTTAAAGCACAAAACAGAAGTCAGTGCTGCTTTTCGCTAGCTATTCGCTAGCTGTTCCAAAATAAATACAAATAATATGCTCTCATATGATATGAGCGGCGACACTTTTTCTTACATATAAGATCTCATCTGGTACGCTCCTAAGTTTTTCTACGATTATTTAAATTGCAAAAAGGGCGATTCTTTCTTCAGCGAACCGGATTACAGAGGGGGAATAGGATGCATTTGTCGTAGACTACTTTATCAAATCATTCCGGTGACAGACGTAGGTCGCATCGGCGAGTAATTCCGCAGGAATCTGTTCGTTCGTTCGTTCGTTTCCTCCTTTTTCCTCTCGTCACTTCCTCCTTTTCCTCGTCCTTCTGCCTCATCCTTGCTCCTGTATGCGAATCTCTTTGTGCGAATCTTAGGGTGTCAAAGTCGCTCTGCAGATATTACGAAAAACCTTCCTTTCATTATATTCCGATAAGTTTTTTAAGTACAAATTTACATCGAAGTACGGTTACTGGTAGAAGGAGCATCATTGATTGCTTTTAGAAGATTAATTGGTGCACCTTTTAATGGTGCACTGCTGTTTTGCTCTAAAGCATATCGATAAGAATAGGCGTCTATTAACCAAGAAGCTCTTTGAAAGCATTTTCACCGAGGAAACGAGTGAATCTTCATTTGCTTTGTACCAATCTTCGAGTATTTTCTACGCCAAAAGATCTTTCTTCCTATCTTATTTTCGACGAACGGTTTCACTTCATCGTCTTTAATCAGAAACCATTAAAAATCATATTACAAATAGTCGTTGATTCGGAGAACCTTCATAGACACTTTCTGGTTATTTCGACAGGAAACGTCTTTGACAGGAAATATCTATTGTCGATGTATGGAAAACCATAAAGTGCAAAGTTCAGTAGTTTTTCTTTAGAAAGAAGAAATTCTCTTGAGGAATTGCTTCCTGAACTTTCTTCACCGTTCGCAGTGCAAATCAAATCTTTATTCGAGAGAAGCAAACGTATGAAATTTGACGTGTGCCTTTTATGTTATTTTTCGAGCAAAATATCAATAGCATACGAAATAAATAATTAAATGATAAATTTGACATATTTCTATTATACTTGTCACATAAATGTAATTGTAACTTTTTTTAGTACCGTTCAAAACACAATAAGTATAAAATAAAAATTTAACTTTAAGTAAGGTATTTGTTAATAAATTGCTAAATGATCTCATGACACTTTTAGTATCGTTTTTTTTCCATTTCTTTTTCTCACGTGTGGAGATTTCTGCTCGAGAGAGAAAATTCGGGTGAATGTTACGATGCTTTTACAATGTGTTACTATCTGCGAACTGACGGGGGACACGTTTCCATGGATTTTGGGTCGCTCTAAGATGTCTCGTAAATGGTACCTTGGAGGCTAGTAGTACTAACCTGTTCTTGCCCGGCCTCTTTCGGAGTGCCCTAAAGTGACTTAACTTATGCTGATCCACAGAAAGCTACGTTCCTGGAACGGGCTATTCTCTGCAGTCATACTTGTAACGACAATTAGGAGGTTCTCCTGACAATTTACACCTTTAAATATAAAATCATAATATTTGAACTTCAAATATTACAGATTGTTGCAAATATCATTACACAAATTAGTGCTAATGCAATATTTTTACTACTTGTCGCGCACTAACGATGAGTCAACTGTTCCGAAAGTTTTGTTTCTTTATAGAAATAATTTAACTTTTAAAGTTTTCTAAAAAAAATTTTTTTATTATACCAATACCTTTTACTTCATTTGATGGTAAGTAATATATTCGACATATGTGTACATTTTCGTTACTTGTTTACGCATATCATAAGGTATCGTATAATCATTCATATACGTACATTATGTAAAAATTCTTTATAAAACAATCTCAAAAGAGATATAAATTAATATAATCAGTAACTTGCGAGAAATTTTATACACTAATATTTGATCGATTCATCGCTTATGTTTTATCCAGTTTGGATGATGCTAGTGCACTGGGCACTTTATTTTGATAGTAATTAGATAGTAACAGCAAAAATAGACAATATATGCAATTATTAACCAATTTTTGGTCAATTTAATTGTCAATATTAATTAGTCAATATTAATTAGTTTTCCCAGAAATTTTCTATAATCAGAGATATAAAATAAAAATAAATCAGCATATAACAAATAATTGGCAAATAATTAGCAAATTATTGATTAAATTTTGATTTTTTTATTTTTGTTTGGAAAATAATTTTACTATTATATGCTAATAATATTTCTTTTAACAAATAAAAATATTTAACAGATTTTGACATTTATTGTACAGTATTTAATAATAATTGTAAAAAATACAAAATGAGTGAGATTTGATTATTTGATATTTCACATATTTAATTCCTTGTTGATAAGCATACGAAAATATAAAAATCGGCTTTTAATAAGAGCATGTTAAATCGATACTTAATTATATCAAAATTATAATAATTATCATTTCTTCGCGATGTTGATTGATTCCTTCTTTATGCTTACTTCGTGAGTGAAAAGGAAATAGCACATTTTGATAATTTGCATATCTGTCATATATGTTGTACTAACTGTCATTTTTTTGGGAAGGCATCACCGGACAATAGCTTTTAGTGCTTTTAGCTATGCCTTTTTGCTACATAGCACAGGATCTCTAGTTCTATTATAACTCTTAATGGAGTAATGCAGAAATATTTTATGTACACCATATAGATATCTATTAATTTAAACTTATTATTTACTGTACATATATTTTTACTATACATATATTTTACTGTACATATATTCGAAAAATCTGTAAAAATTGAAGAGGTCGCGGATAATGGAAATTTGATTTTATCAATCATTAAAAAGAGCAGACAGAAGATTTCGAGCGATTGACGAACAAAAACGTAATCTTGCAAGCGAACGTTTTTACTGTTGTATCAACATTATTAATACTAAATATATATTTTAACGTCATTATTAAACTACAGTAATTATGCTCTTAATTCATTTTTTTCCACTCTTAATTCGAATGCTTCATGCACTGAATCTCCTCCTCTTATAAGTCCTTTTATAAGTTTTTATAGGAAACCCTAAAAAAATACAAGATTAAATATCTTATAAACATGTTGAATAAAGTTGAAGTTCGTATCCATCGATTTCTAATCAGCTCTTCTAGACACTGAGCGTCATCACTGTAATTGTCATTGCGAATAAAAAAAAAATTGTAAGTTCCGTGAAAATGTTTTATTTTGCGTTTTCTTTAAGAAGAATATTTTCTAATATAACAATATATACCTAATACAATAATAATAAATTACGTATTGAAAATATACGATTACAATAATTTTTGAAGGACATATATACGTAATTCAATGAAATACATGTCGATTTCTGAGAATAAGAATTTATCGGAACTTTATATAGTGCCAGAAAAATAATTAGCGCGCATCAATAATGTCTAGTCACATAGAAACTGCTTTTACAAATCGACTTATCTGTATATTCATTTAAATCAAGATAATGGTTCCTTTCTAAGTAAAGAACATTTGCATTAAGCTATTACTTGAATATAATTTATGACTGTTACGAAATGCGTTAATGGCTTCAAGCTTCCTAAAAAAGCTTTCTTAATTCTTTCCGGCCTGGAAAGCAACCACCGTTCTCGTTCTTTCATATTGATAATATTTAATCGATCGTAAATTTGGCATAAGCTTCTTAATGTACAAAATGTCTGCCTTCAATTAGCTTCGACAAGGCTAGGTCGAGCTTTTAAAGACTTAACTTCAGGAAACTGATATTTTAGTCGCAACAATTTTATTATATTTCGTTATATACCTTAAGAGAGCCTTTTAAAAATAATTAGTTATGTTTTACATATATTAATTACATCTTCTCTCTCTCTCTCTCTCTCTCTCTCTCTCTCTTTCTGTATGTTGTATTTTTGTTTTTATGTATTACATATATGTGTACGCTTAAGCTACATTAAAATATATCTTAAGATAAAAGTAACATTTAATGGACTTGATGTCTTACAAATTATTATTATTTTGATTCAAGATTGATCTATCTTCGGCGTATCGCTATGTTGTAGTATTTTATTCGCAATGTCTAATTCTGGTAGGACCGTTAAAAACTCCACTGGCATGGAATCCGGCAAATCGCGGTCTTCCGCGGACGGAGATTCCGCAAACGACCTACTTCGTGTCGTTTTCGACGGTTATTTATGACTTCGGCCCGAGGCAAGAGCAATCACGCGTTAATCAAGTTTATTTGCGTTCGCCCACATTGACTCGCGTCAATTCAGTTTTGAATACGACTACGACTTGCATATTATCTGCTATGCTGATGATGCGACCTAAAAAAATATTTCACACAACAGTTACGGAGAGGCGCACATGTATATTGAACATGTATGCATGTATGTATGTATTGAGTATAAATATTTTTATATAACAATTATTAGTCGCAGTAACTACAGTTGCTAAATATCACAATCATTATAACTTTAATCTCGCGGTGATTTTAAATTTTTTTCAAGTTTTTGTTTCTTTGATTTTATAAAATTTATTTTGTTTTATAAACACATTGTCGCTTACGAATAGTCGAAATAAATAAAAATCTAAATAATTATCAAAGAATGTACAAGTGTCAGGAATTAAACAGTAATTTAAAGAAAATTGCCAAAATTTCTATGCTTGATGTCACTTAATAACAAAAATGTAACGCGAATTCTACTTTAGTAATTCAATTTTATGTGTTATCTTCACCGTTTTGTCACACGCATTATTTATTTATATCGTTATCAAGAATTCAGCCGTATGATACACTTTATCAGCGCTTTATCGTTATCAAGAATCGAGCTCTATACGGTACTATACTTTGTCAGCGTAGCTTTATCGTACCAATTTTATTGATGTCGAAGCCAATTCTTATCGATTCGAGCTTATTTTGAAAAACAGTAACGCCCCCCCCGCCGGAGGAAAATATTAAAGTTACGTAGAAATATGGAATTGTTCGTGACGTTAAAAAGTTATTATGTCGCGATGCGGACTCAAAACTACTCCGTATCGCAACTATCGCGATATCGTAGCCCAGAGTCCCGTTCGCTTTAATCTCACTGAAAATCCAATTAAACTACTTTGCGATTGCGGCGCGTCCCAGCAGCGTGCCGGTTTCCGAACATATACGAAATTCGTAACTCGCGCTCTCTGCTAACTTGTTTGCCTCGGCTTTTGCTCGCCTATGCGCGCTCTATTACGTCGAAATATACCGAACAGTCAGGCTCCTCTACAAATTGATACCGGACAACGGTTTGTGTATATCCTAACGACGACGTTGACGACGCTGTCGATACGTTCCGCCGTTGCTGCGGCCTTCGTCAAATCGGTCAATACGGCGCTTGATAAATTGTGCGATAAAAAGCGTCCACTGCTGCCTCGCATAGTTGATTACTTCTTCGACATTTTTGCAATAGAATCCTCACAGAGGCGGCACGGTCGTCAATTAAAAGCGTTTGCCCTACCCTTGCGTACGGCTCTATATAAAAATTAAAGAAAGGATTTGTTTTTTACAATGTATATGTGACTTATTTGACATCTACATTTTATTGTTTGCATGTTTTTTTGACAGAATATTTTTCAACATACAAAATGATTTAATATTGACCCGCGTATTATTTGAAAGAAAGATAAAAATTAGCAAAGTGATATTTCAAAGAGATTTGTTTAAAAAGTTGAGTTTAATCGTGGTTTTTATATCAAGCGTCATCGATAACTCTGTGCATTAAACGTAATCTTTTAACAATCTAGTATTGTAAAATTGTTAAAACCTTAAAACAAACACCCCTACCACACGCTCTTGTTTATTATTAAACAAATAGATTGTTGACAGATTTTTTTTTTTTATACAAATAAATTTTTTGTTTACATTTCTACGTATGGATTTATACACACGAACATATGTATGATACATTTTTATTTTTATTTTTTTTATTTTTTTGTCCTTCCCTACATACTTATAACAGGATGTGGATTTATCCCTATGAAAGGGACAAGGATTAGTCCGTTTTGCGAAAACACATATGGCGTTTCGTGAAACCGACGAAGAAGAACATATGTAATCCGCAAGAAGCTTTTATTCGATTTCGAACAGGAGCCTCAGTCCATCTTGAAATCTCGTCTATATGCGTATCCCTCTCAAGTACTTTTCTTTGAAGATTTGTTTTTATAATGTGAAGTGCGATTCTTTCATTTTCTTTCATATGTTTTCATTATTCTTACGTATATATATATATATATATTCGTCTCGTCCTCTTCTAATTATAAAGAGTAAAAGAAAATGTAAAAGTTTCACGAAAATAGTAGGCGGTAAGAAAGGTGAATTGAGAAGAATGGCGTATCGGAAAAGACGTGAAGTGGTGGCGTAGCAGCTCGTGGCTCTCGAAATTTTAAACGTTACCTTGTCTTCTTACGGCCTCTTAAACCGCCAAGTACTGGTTTACTTTGCACCTTCCGGCTCTTTAAAGCAAGCCAGGATAGCTTTTTACGGAAGGAACGTGAAAATAGGAGCGGTTGAGACCGATGAGAGGGGAGACTTTAGAAAAAGATAGAAACAAAAACATTTGATAGATAACAAAGGCGAAAAGCTACTTATGCGATATGCATCTCTTATCTTTATGCATTGTGGCGCAAACTTTTAGTTGTCTTTAAAAAAAAAACTGGTTGTCGTGGAAAAAAGTCGCTTATAGTTAATCAGAATTTAAAAAATTATTAAATTTTTTAAAATAAATTATGTGATTTAAAACAATGTATGTTTGAATATTATTAATATATATATAGAATACAAAAATAATTTAATTTTAAAAACAAAAATAGGAAAAATATGCCAATCTATAATTGAAACATATGCATAAACATTTGTGTAAATATTCTTCCATTATTTATAATCAATAAATATGGAAAATTAAAATGGAACGCATAATTATTTTTCTTTGAAATTATGACATTTGTCGCTTCTATAAATATAAATAATGTCTTCGAACATTTGCTTAGTAAATTTGCATAAATAAAAATTATTTTAATTGATGATCACACCTACAATTGAGACCATTATCTTAATAAAAATTAACTTTTATTAATATTTTATCAAGTAAAAATACAAAGTAAAGAGTAAACAAATGTAAATTAAACAAGAAATTCTTTTCTCTCCGCAATTATGAGAATTTTGTAAAGAACAGATAATTAAAAAAAAATGTAGCAAAATTAAAGTAACTTTAATCAATTGACGAGTAACACATTTTTTTATTATATTAAATCTAGTATTATAAAAATATAGGCATTTTAATATAGTAAAATTTTAATTGTTATGCAATTTTCTATAATTTTGCACATATCAAATTGAAGTAGAGAAGAAGAAAAACTTATTTTGAATTTATTGTATTGTTAGAAATGGTATAAGACTTGTTCAAATTTCTTAATGTCTATATCATGTCAATGTATGAAAGTTTAATGCCATCGAAGCATCAGCGGGGCTTCCGCAATTTTGGTATCTTTAGCTCCTTCCCGCCTTGGAGAACCCTCTTGGAAAGCTTGCCGGTGTCTCTCCAACCATCGGAAATCGTGGATTACTGTCCTCTTTTCGTTGTGTAAGAATACCACGGCGAACTTTCGCGGCGAAAGAAAAATAGATCTCGCCGGTACGATCCCTCGAGAGATAACTTTTATATTTATCAAAAAAAGACTTTGTCTCTCTCTCTCTCTCTCTCTCTCTCTCTCTCTCTCTCTCTGTCTGTCTGTCTGTCTGTCTCTTTCTTCCCCCTTCTCTCTCTCTCTCTCTCCCTCTCTCTCTCTCTCTCCCTTTATCCATATATGTGTTACTTTCAACCGTTCCATTGTATTTCTTATATTTCTAAGAGCACTTTGAAAACCGCGTGACGCCATTGGACGCGCGTTGTTGTCGAGCCCTAGTCTCTCCAGATGCTTTATTATAAAACGTATTTAAGTGTACAACAAATATTGGATATTTCAAGACAGGTGTTCCCAGAATGCACGGTATGCGTAAAGCAATTTTATCCTTTATTTTCTATTCTTTTCGCATAAATTCAAGACTTTTGAAAAAACGCGAATTGTTCGTCTTCGCGTCCGTTTCTATTTTGTATTTTTATAAAGTTTCAAAAGTCTGTAGATGTTCTGCTAATTTCAAGTTATATTTATATCATTTTATCGCGCACCGTTGAATTGATTTTATAAAATTTAAATAATAATATGCATAATATTTTAATACAATTTGATATGTGTGTGTTGTGAACCTTTGAACTTTTAATATTCATCAGTCTACTTGCTTGTACGCGTAATAATAATTTCAAAAAAAAAAAACAAAAAACCGTGAAATTGAATTGTCTTGAGAGCCGCGTTACATCGTATGACGGTTTACATCGTATGAATTTACGGAAGCCTTACAGTTATACCGCAACAAAGAAAAGTGTACAGTGGGAGAAGACTCGATTATTCGATCTCACGATCTCTCTCGCGCGTCATCGTTCCACCCGATTTTTCTCTCCTCGTCGTTCGCGGAGAATGCAGGTGAGCGCTGTAAACAACGACGGGCCATGCATTTACATATTTGCATTAACAAAACGGATAGTCTGATTTGCATGTTGAGCGCTTTCATCTTTTTTATTTAAACGAGCCTGGGATATATATAACTCTCTCAAAACGGCGCCTCACTCACGTTCCTGCGCTTCGAAACAGTGACAGCTTCAATCCTGTCGTTACGGTAATTAAAATCCATTAAATATAAAAGTAATATGTTATTTGCCGATGAGCAAGTGAATTTTCTTTCCCCCCCCCCCACTCGCGCTTCACAATGATGATAAGTTATTCCGCAGTTACACGGAATTACACACACGGGATGTCTTCTCCAGGGGAGGCGGAGGAGGGGGAGGGAGAAGAAGTTATTTGTACGTGGCGGCATTTCTACGAGCGTTTAAGCACGCTTGAGCACGTACCGGGAACATTCGCGAGCATGCGATCTCGTAAATCTGTCCATCTCCACATTCGTTGCGAACGTTATGCATCCCGGAAGTTTTCGAGCCCCCGTCGTACCTGCGGGGCTTCGGCTGAATGGACGCATCGATCAAGTATTCCGAATGCGCTTCCCTCCTACGGACCCTCTACGGCGGGCTCTTCCCGGGCGCCACGGCCGATCGCAAATCGATCCATCAACCCCTCGCGAGTCACGAATACTGACGCGAAAGATACTTCGCCGAGCAGCTATTGGCTTCGCTTGGCAACCAAAATGGACACCGCACGTTACGCGTATAATCCCACATCACGGCAACCTCTAAAATAAATCGAAAATGTGATCGCGTCGAACTTTCCTCTTTATCATTCACGCGGAAGTAAAATAAATTCGTACGATACGCGTAACGAGCTTATTTGCAGTACGTGAGTATTTACGTGAAGTGAAATAGATTGTTTTTAAATAAGAACAAAGGTGAAAGATGAGTGAGTGAATGTGTGTGTGTGTGTGTGTGTGTGTGTGAGAGAGAGAGAGAGAGAGAGAGAGAGAGAGAGAGAGAGAGAGAGAGAGAGAGAATAAAATACATAATAAACGTATAGCTCTTTATCCTAACATATATATATTTTTAATACTTTCCCGCTTTATTATATTATATTTTCTGTTTTTAATGCATTTTTTACTTTTTAATAAAGTTATTGATTATATTTCTTCACTTTATTTGTTTAATTTTAATTAATTAATAATAAATATATAATGAATTTTCTAAATGTTTTTTTAATTAAATTATTATTTTTATTGTATTAAAATATGGGACGAAAGGAAGTTTTATATATTATAAGTTTTATGTACTATACTTCAATATGCTCTGTATTTATTGACGATTATTATTTGTTAATGTTTATATTAAAGTTATTCCATATGAGTCTTCTCAAAATTAATTTTTTAATTAATATTTACTTATTTTTAATTTTATAAATTTTTAATTTCATAATATCTGTTGAAACGTTTTCAATTAAAGTAATGTTTTATATCATATTATTTATCTTTTA